>MU765320.1:0-14349 GCA_026770625.1 Nicotiana glauca | reverse complement strand
TTGATTTGTACCCCACTTATTTGCTATTTGTTTTGATTGACGCCTTAGTATTTTGTCCTTTTAAAACTCCATATATGCCTACATCCCCTTCTTCCCTTTAGGATTAGGAGTCCAAATACCTCGGGACTGATAGGTTGGGATGGGTACTAGCATGCAATAAGTAAACGAGACTAATCGCGCTTAAATACCTTAACGGGGTGGGAGGAGTAGAATATGAAGATTATAACGGTGCGTTACTATCTCGTGTGAGAATGATTGCTGGGTATTGCACCAAATGATCCATATTATAGTTAAACCTAGGACCCTCTTTCTTTACTTTTCCTTTATTTAAATGTTTTTCTTCAAACTAAAACTCTCTTTTACTTGTGCCATTCTTCTTCCAAAATTTGTCAACTTGCTTGTAATTCTTATGTGTAAACTTTGCTCGTCTGCTCCTGCTCTTCTTAAAGTCACAACTAAGCTAGGCCGGGAACCACACTAGTGGATCTTGAGGGGTGCCTAACACCTTCCCCTCGAGATAATCTCAAGCCCTTACCCGAACTCTGGTTTTCTTTCAAAATCTTCTTCTCTTCTTTTAAAGTGTCCTAATGCACTATAATCATTAGGTGGCGACCCTTCAAATCCCATAACCCGATAAGAGTTGTTTTGTCCATAATATCGTAAACCCGATTTCTTTCTTTCTTTTTAAATAAGGGGAGAAAAAGGGGGGCGTCGACAACATGCCTAGAACCTCCGCATTGCACTGTGTCTCTAAGGACACATAAATGGGGATTATCATACTGTCGATCACGAATACGCTCCAATAATGAAGAACGAGCGACCGTGCAAGCTAACACACGACTGGGCTTAGAAACGTCCAGCCTCACGAACTGATTGGCTAAAGCCTGAACATCCAAAGCAAGCGGCCTCTCACCGACCGGAATATAAGCAAGACTGCCCATACTGGTTGACTTCCTACTCAATGCATCGGCCACCACATTGGCCTTCGCTGGATGATATAGAATGGTGATTTCATAATCCTTCAACAACTTCAACCACCTCTTCTGCCTCAAATTCAGCTCCTTTTGCTTGAACAAGTACAGAAGACTCTTGTGATCCGTGAAAACCTCACATGCCACGCCATACAGATAATGCCTCCAAATCTTCAATGCGTGAACTATGGCTGCCAACTCCAAATCATGAACCGGATAGTTCTTCTCATGAATCTTCAACTGCCTCGAAGCATAGGCAATGACCTTGCCATCCTGCATCAACACTGGTTCAAGCCCAACATGGGAAGCATCACAATAGACTGTATAAGGCCCTGAACCTACGGGCAACACTAACACCGGTGCCATATTCAGAGCTGTCTTGAGCTTTTGAAAGCTCGCCTCATCCGACCATCTGAACTGGGCACCCTTCTTGGTCAATCTGTTCATCGGGGCTGCAATAGATGTAAACCCCTCCACGAACTGTCGATAGTAGCCTTCCAACCCCAAGAAACTCTAAATCTCTGTAGCTCATACTGGTCTAGGCTAGTTCTTGACTGCCTCAATCTTCTTTGGGTCCACCTGAATACCTTCTATTGATACAACATGACCCAGAAATGCAATTGAACCCAACCAGAATTCACACTTCGAGAACTTAGCATATAACCGACTATCCCTCAGAGTCTGAAAAATCACTCTAAGGTGTTGCTCGTGCTCCTCCTGGCTGTGGGAATATATCAATATATCATCAATGAAAACTATCACGAATGAATCCAAATAAGTCCTGAACACTCAATTCATCAAGTCCATGAAAGCTGCTGGAGCAATTTTCAACCCGAAAGACATAACCAAGAACTCATAATACCCATACCGAGTGCGGAAAGCTACCTTAGGGACATCAGGTGCCCTAATCTTCAACTGATGGTAGCCAAATTGCAAGTCAATCTTGGAAAATACCCTAGCACCCTGAAGTTGGTCGAACAAATCATCAATCCTCGGTAGTGGATACTTAATCTTGATCGTTACCTTGTTCAATTACCGGTAATCAATACACATTCTCATTGACCCCATCCTGCTTCTTGAAAAATAACACTGGTGCACCCCAAAGTGAGACACTGGGTCTAATAAAACCCTTCTCAAGCAAATCTTGCAACTGTTCCTTTAGCTCATTCAACTCCGACGGGGCCATACGATATGGCAGGATAGAAATGGGCTGAGTGCCCGAAACCAGATCAATGCAGAAATCAATATCCCTGTCGAGTGGCATACCCGGCAGGTCTGAAGGAAAAACATCAGGGAATTCGCAAACAACGGGCATAGAATTAATAGAGAGAACCTCACCACTGGAATCCCGAACATAGGCTAAATAGGCCAAACTCCCCTTCTCGACCATACGCCGAGCCTTCACATATGATATAACATTGTGGATAGAATGACCAGGAGTCCCCCTTCACTCCAAACGAGGCATACCCGATAAAGCTAAGGTCACAGTCTTGGCATAACAGTCTAAGATAACGTGATAGGGTGATAACCAGTCCATCCCCAATATAATATCAAAGTCGACCATATCTAAAAGCAACAAATCTACACGAGTCTCCATATCCCAATCACCACAACACAAGAACGATGGACTCGATCGACCACGATAGAATCACCCACCAGCATAGACACATAAATAGGAATACCCAATGCATCACTAGGCATGACTAAATACGGGGCAAAATAGGATGACACATACGAATACGTAGACCCCAGATCAAAAACACTAAAGTATCTCTATCACAAACCAGAACCATACTTGTAATAACCGCATCTAAAGCCTTTGCCTCGGGCCTGGCCTAAAGGGCATAACATTGGGGCTGGGCCCCACCACTCTGATCTACCTCTCAGGGACGGCCTGCTGCTGGCTGACCTCCACGTCTGGCGGTCTGAGCTCTACCTCTATGACCTTTACCTCTACCTCTATGACCTCTACCCCAGCTTCTAGCTGGCTGGGCGGCCTGTGGAACACCTGGTGCCTGAACCATGGCACGAGAACCTTGGTGTTGAGAACTGCTTGGTGCTTGAGGGAAAAATCTGGAAACATGACCCGTGTCATCCTGAATGACCACCACGAAAACTTTGAAATAGGAGATGAGGGTGCACTGAATGGCTGCTGATCAGAATAGTGCGTGTGAGAGCCACGGCCACCTGAGGCACCGTGAAAAACCTGGAGGGCTGACTAGAAAGGCCTAGAAGGCTGACCCCTATCATACAAATCTCTTCCTCCAGATGAGGCACCACTGAATCGGCCTAACTGACAGGGTCTCTTGTCTGCTCTATGACCACCCCTATGACAATACCATCTCAATCCTCTGGGCCATATTGGCCGCCTCCTAAAAGGATATCTCGCTCCCAGCCTCTCTAGCCATCTGGAGATGAATGGTCTAAATGAGTCCATCGATAAACTATCTCACTATCTCCCTATTAGTGGTAAGTATAACAATAGCATGGCGGGCCAACTCAATAAACCTGGTCTTGTACTGGGTGACTGTCTTGGATCCCTGATGGAGACGCTCGAACTGCCTCCGATAGGCCTTTCGCTGTGTAATAAGGAGAAACTTCTCTAGAAATATATGTGTGAACTGCTCCCAGGTCAAGGCTGGAGATCCTGCTGGTCTAGCTAAATAATAATCCTTCTACCAAGTCTTGGCGGATCCAGACAACCAAAATATAGCAAAATCAACCCCATTGGTCTCAACAATACCCATGTTCTGAAGAACACCATGGCAGCTGTCCAAATAATCCTGAGGATCCTCGGTAGATGCACCGCTGAAGAAAGTAGTGAAAAGCTTGGTGAACCAATCTAACCTCCATAAAGAGTCGGCAGACATAGCTGCCCCATCAACGGCCTGGGCTACCACACCCGGCTGAGCTGTTCCAACTGGCTGAACTGCTGGAGTCTGAATCGGGGGAGCTACCTGCTCTAGAGTATGAGTAGTAGGAGTCTGGGACCCTCCTCCAGCCTGAGAGACAGCTAGTGCTATAAGAAGCAAACCTGCTCGAGTAACACTCTCTATGAGACCCACCAATCGAACCAGAGCGTCCTGAAGAACTAGGGTAGCAATAAACCCCTCTGGGACCTGAGCTGGGCCCACCAGAACTGTTGGGGCTGGGGCTGGGGCCGGAACCTCCTCGTCGAAGTTAACCTGAGGCTCCGCTACTGGTGCTACTACTCGGGGCTGAGCTTTGCCCCTACCTCGGCCTCTAACACGGCTTCGACCTCACCCTCTTCCCCTAGTAGGAGCTGCCTGGGGCTCGAACTGCTGATCAGAAGATGAGAAAGTGCGTGTTCTCGCCATCTGCGAAAGAACGAAGTAGAAATTCAAATAGCATTGAGAAACCAAACCGCACGATAAGAAAGAACAACTGTGAAACTTTTTCTAACTCTGTAGCCTCTGGGGGATAAATACAGACGTCTCCGTACCGATCCCTCAGACTCTACTAAGCTTGTCCGTGAGTTGTGAGACCTATGCAACCTAGAGCTCTAATACCAACTTGTCACGACCCATATTTTCCACCCTCGGGGGTCGTGATGGCGCCTACTCGTGGTATCTAGGCAAGCCAAGAACCTTTGAAAACATTAACCTATCTCATTTTATACATGATTAAACAATTAAATTATCAATGAATAAGCATTTTAAAAGACAAAGAAAAGTAAAATTTAGCGGAAGTCTAAACTAAATATAGAAACAGCATCTAGAAAACCAATACAAGTCTCTACCCAGCACATGGTGTCACAACAATACACGGACTGTCTAGGATTACTACAAATAAGAGTTTGAAATAAAGGACATAGTCTGTCTCGATTACAAATGTCAACAGAACATGAAAATTGAAAAAGGATACGTCTGGCCTACGGACGCCAGTAAGGCTACCTAACTACTACTGCGCCCTGACTGCTGGAGTCTCGTGCACTGAAGGTTGGCTCCATGACTACTACTGCGCACCGTAAGCTGCTCTGACACTTGGATCAGTGCAAAAGAGCATAGAGTGTAGTATCAGCACAACCTACCCCATGTGCTGGTAAGTGCCAAGCCTAACCCCGGCGAAATACTAACGAGGCTATACTGGACTACCATATAAACTTGTGCAGTTATATATACATAGACAGCGGAATTGAAATACATAAACAAGCAACCAATATGGGAGGGAGAGCATGCTATGGGGGAAATAACAATTTCAAGTAAAGGTCGTCCAGTAACGAAGGAAAACAACGCAACTCAGACATTAAATAAGAAATAGAGAACAGCAAGTGCATGGCATCACCCTTCATGCTTTTACTCGCATCCTCACCAAGCAATGATATAATAAAGTGTGCACGGTATCACCCTTCGTGCTTTTACTCTCTTTCCTCACATATAATCAATAGAATCGGCACAAAATGGTACATTGTGCGGCATGACATCACCTTTCGTGCTTTACTCTCTTTCCTCACAATAAGCAAACAATGAACGGCATCACCCTTCGTGCTTTACACTATTTCCTCACAATAATCAAACAATGCATGGATCATCCTTCGTGCTTTAACACTCTTCCACACCCAAACAACAATCACAACAAGGGGCAAGGGAATAAATAAAATAATAATAGAAATCCCAGCAAGGGAAAACAATTAAAACAATTAAATCACGGCAAGGGTACAACATCATTAATCTCAACGTCCTGGCAAGGGAAAATAATCAACAACAATAATATCTCGGCAAAGGAACAATTTAAATACTCTTTCTCTTCCTTTCACTTTTATTTCATATCTCACTTTACCACTTGAGCCAATGCTCCAAAGGGTTCAACCATTTCATATACGTTCACCATTGTAATATAACTTGAATCATTACTCCTCGTTGTTCATAGGTCACAATTTTCTTTCACAAGCTTTTCACAACAAATAGGAATCATCACCAAGCAAGAGAAATACGACGAAAATCAAGATATTCACAATTTAAAGACTCATGGTCATGCTAGACACCAACATACAGATACTCGTCATCATGCCTATACGTCGTACTCAACAAGAAGCAATTAGCAAATAAGACTCAACTCCTAGTCCCTCAAGCTAGGGTTAGACCAAACACTTACTTCAATGCCTTAAATACAACTCAAGCCTCAATTATAGCTTTACCCCGCGATTTCACCTCCAATTCACTCGTATCTAATCACAAATTACTTAATTATATTAATAAACACTAAATGAATCAACCATGATGCATGAAAATGAGTTTTTCAAAGTTTTACCCAAAAAAGTCAAAAATCGCCCTCGGGCTCACGTGGTCAAACCCGAGGTTCGAACCAAAACCCGATCACTCATTCCCCTATGAACTCAAATATATAATTTATTTTGAAATCAGACCTCAAATTGAGGTCCAAATCCCCAATTTTTGAAAAACCTAGGTTCTACCCAAAACATCCAATTTCACCCATGAAAATCATTGATTTTGAGTTGAAAACATGTTAAATAATGTTAATGATTGAAAGAAATGAGTAAAAACTAAATTACAATTGATTTGGAAGAAGACTTATTCTTGGAAAATCGCCAAAAGAAGTTTGTGTTTTGAAATAATGTTAAAAATTGCTCAAAATCGTCTAAGTATAAAAAATGCAGGTTGCAAATATGGGAATTGCGAACAGGGGTTCGCAATTGGGAACCCCGACCTGACATGGGAATCGCAAAGTTTTGTTCGCATTTGTGAACCCCTTCCTAAATTCCCAATCTCGCATGTGCGATCCAGAACGTCGCATTTGCGACCGGCCTTCGCATTTGCGAACCAAGTGGTCGCCTTTGCGATCAGGCCTGCCCAGTTCTCCACTTCGCAATTGCAATACAAGGCTCGCATTTGCGAGATTGACTTCGCAATTGTGAAGCATGCGCATCAAAAATGCAACAGCTATCTTTCAAAGTCCAAAAATACGCTCGTGGCCTATCCAAAACTCATCCGAGCCCTCGGGGCTCCAAACCAAATATATGCATAACCTCAAAAACATCATACGAACTTATTCGTGTGATCAAATTGCCAAAACAACATCATAAACATAGAATTAAACCTCAAAATCCAAAAATTCTTTCAAACTTCATAAAACCTCAAATTTTTTAATTTAGGTCCGAACCACGTCAAACAACGTCCGTTTTCAACCAAAGTTTACAGAATAACTTAAGATATAGTATATAAAACCTGTACCGGGTGCCATAACCGAAATATGGGCCCAATACCATCTCTTTCTAATCATATTTCATTTCAAATTTTCTTAAGTATTTCCAGAAAACAATTTTACTCAAAAATTCATTTCTCGGGCTTGGGACCTCGAAAATCGATTTGGGCATATGCCCAAGTCTCACATTTTCCCACGGACCCTCCGGGACTATCAAATCACGAGTCCAGATCTGTTTACCCAAAATATTGACCAAAGTCAAATTAATTCATTTCAACATCAAAATTTAGTATTTTTCATAGAATTTCACATTTAAGCTTTCCGGTTACGCGCCCGGACTGTGCACACAAATTGAGGTGACTCTAAATAAAGTTATCAAGGCCTTGGAAGCACATAATTAATTAAAATAGGTGATGACCCTTTGGGTCATCACAATTTGGATGTGAGTGATGGATGCACCCCGATCTTGGTCAAGTCACCAAAGGTGAGTTATAATACATTACTAGATGAGATCAAGCGCGTGCTGAGCACGCGCCCAACGTTGTGCTTATGAAGTAGTAGCTTGTAGGTTCTAGCGGGCAAAGGTCATTTTTACGACCATTATTGATCAGGTATGACAGGTTTTGAGACAGTATCAAGATGGTCTAATTTTTCCTTCAGCTCTATTTTGCATGGAGCTAACTCGTCTCGTGAATCCAACTAAAAGATATATGTGCTTCGATGGTGTCTGGAATATGGAAGTTTTAAATTATCTGCCATTAAAAAGTACAACAATAAGTTAAAACTTTCATCATATAAAGAAACATCTTACTTATGAAGCATGATAATTGAGCTTCTCCAAAATGTACAAAAATGAAGCAAATTGATGTAAATTCACAAGGCCTGTCTCATGGCCTATGGACCAAATATATTACTCAAATATCAAAAATAGAAAAGGAATAATAGTTAACATTAATTTAAATCAAGATAAAAATAATAATATTTTATTTTCTATATTTCAGAGAGGGTATTTTCTTGTAACAATATCAATTAAAGCACTTACCTTTTTTATATGTTCACATTAGTTATAATTACGATAATTGATATTAGATCAGATACAACAATTGATACCTAATTCAAAACTTGATGTTGAGAATGATTTACATTTTGAGCTTGTAAAACTTTTGAGTGGCTCCGATAACAAATTCAAAGTATTGGACCCTTTTCTCAAAAGAAGCATCAAAATTTGGAGAAGGAGCAGGGTATAACTGTAACGACCCGACCCGTCGTTACGGGAGTTACCGCCCCGTTTTCTCCGTTTTATGCTTCTATATGTTTCATTATATGTGTTTGGAGAATTTGAAGTAATTCGGATAGAGTTCGGTTAGAAATGAGATAATTAGTCTCTTTATGAGAAGGTTAGTTTGGAAAAGTCAACCGAATGTTGACTTATGAGTTAGAAGGCTTGGAACGGATTCCTGACGATTCGACTAGTTTCGGGGGATGATTTGTGACTTAGGAGCGCAATCAGAATTGAATTTGGAGGTCCGATGTAGAATTAGGCTTGAATTGGCTAAGGTTGGCTTTTGGCGAATTCCGGTTGGTAGATGAGATTTTATTCCGAGGGTTGGAATGGAATTCCGAGGGTCGCAGTAGCTCTGTTAGGTGATTTTGGATACGCGTGCAAAGTTTCAGGTCATTCGGAGGTGTTTAGGTCGGGTTTTAGATCAAATGCAAGTTTCGGAAGTTTTAGTTTAACTTAGGCTTGAATTCGTGGAAATTCGATGATTTTGATGTTTATGATAGTGTTTTTATGTTGCAAGCAAGTTTGAATGAAGTAATAGAACATATCTGTGCATTTGGTTGAGATCCCGAGGGCCTCGGGGTGAATTCGAATGGCTAACGGGGAATTTTGAACATGAATAGTGAAGCAGAAATTTGCAGAGAAATTTTACTCTATGCGATCGCGTAGGTATGTTTGCGATCACATAGAAGGTTTTGAGGGGGTGGAGATTTTTCTCTATGCGATCGCGTAAAGGTGTCTACGATCGCATAGGTCGAGGAACTTGTTCAGTGCGGTAGCGTGGGTGTTAATGCGATCGCGTAGTAGGAAGAAGCAGAGCTATGCGATCGCATGGTGTGTTATGCGATCGCGTAAGAGGATTTTCAGGGCCTGGATTTTTGGTCTATGCGATCGCAATGGCATTGATGCAATTGCATAGAAGGGTCGCCTGGACAGAACAGTTTAAGGGTTAATTTCAGTCGCGACCCACATTATATTTCCACTATTTTTACTCAGCCAAGAGAGCTTTTTGAGCGATTTGAAGAGGGTTTTCAACGGGTATTGCTTGGAGGTAAGTCTCTTGACTAGAAAACACCATTTTATGGAAGAATCAACACTCAAATTCATGAAATTGGGTAGAAATTATGAAGAACTAGGGCTTGGATTTTGAAAACGAATCTTTGGAATTTGGAAGGCTATTTGAACTCCGTTTTCAATAAACTTTATATGTACGGAATCGTGGTGAGACGAGGAATCCGTTGGTGTGATTTTCAGAATTTTTCGAGAAGGAGGCCCGAGGCTCGGGTTTTACCAACTTCGTGAATTTTAATACGTTTCGAGTATTTTTGATTGGGTTATGTTTCTTTAATCCATATTTATGTATTCATTGTGATTTTGAATAGATTCAACGCGCGAGGAGGTCGATACGAAAGGAAAAGGCATAGCGGACCATTCTACGGCCGGTTAGAGGTGAGTAGTTGGTGTATATGATGGCCTGAGGGTTTGAAACCCCAGCTTATCACATTGTGACGCAATTTTAGGGCGTGACTCGCACCCCATGGAAGGTGCGTGATTGTTTATGACTGAGGATTGTGACTTGGTCCATCCCGAACAAGAATGTTTCTATATTGGCGACTGATACGCACCCTGTATTGAATATATCTGGGCTTATTGCCGTGTTTGGGGCCTTGTGCCGATCTGTAGCATCCTTAGAGGATGAATATCATTGTGATAGCATGTTTTTTATAATCATTGATCTCAGTCCTGTGTTTAATCACTGTTATGAAATGCTAAGTCACTTTTCCTGAAGTTAAATATCTAAAGTATATTCTTCTAAATAAATTGGAAATTGGGAAATTAATTGAATCTGTTACGTGACTCATATGCATATTGTGGACTGAGTATGGATCGGGCTACACGGCGCAGTGAATGCTTTGATTATATTGCGCTTGGGCTGAAGGAGCCCCTTCGAAGTCTGTACATACCCCCAGTGAGCGTCGTCGACGTTAAATGGATCGGGCTGTACGCCACAGCATGTTCATATGCATTGCATTGCATCCTTACATTTTACTTGACTGTTATATTTGAAGTTGTTTTGCTGTTGGTTCGTAGTAAGGTGTCGGACTGTTAGTTTTAGCTTTGCTTTGTGGCATTTCGTGGATTTCTTATCTTCAGACATTTTATATGCTTATTACTCACTGAGTTGGTAGTACTCACCCCTACTCCATGCACCTTGTGTGCAGATTCAGGTGCACCGGAGGCTTAGCTGAGCAGTCTTTGTTTGCTAGAGCTTATTAGAGTTATTGAGGTAGCTGCTTGACGTTCGCAGGACCTGACTACTCTTCCTATTTCAGTTTTATTTATATATACATTCCCAGACTTGTGTATTTTGTTCAGATATTGTTATCCAGTTTGTCCTAGAGGCTTTAGACTCGTGACCCCAGATCTTTTGGGAGTATTTTTATCAGACTTCGTATTTCTCAGTATTATTCTTCTACAAATATTGGATTATTATTCTAAAACTATTATATTCTTCTTAAATTGTCGGTTTTGAGATTTATTGTTGAATTGGGAGCGATTATTGGTCAGGCTTGCCTAGCTTTAGGGTTGGGAGCCATCACGACCAGGTTTGGGTCGTGACAATAACAACCCTATTGAAAAACATCATGTCACACCTCTTTTTACAACCGAAGTTTTAATACACCCCGTGAAGGGCGTAATAAAGGAGTTTTTCCACTTAAAGGACAGTCGGAACGGGATTCATTTTTATTTAAAAGTTCAGAGTCGCCACTTAGAAAATTCATGTTGTCCCAAGTCACCGGTTTGAATCCCGAATCGAGGAAATATGACTCTGTTAACAGTCCGCGAGCCAGAAATCCGGATAAGGAATTCTGTTAACCCGGGAGAAGGTATTAGGCACTCCCAAATTCCGTGGTTCTAGCATGGTCGCTCAACTGTTGTATTTGATTTTATCTAATTTCCATTAATATTCTATTTTATGTGCCTTTATTAATAATCCGCTTTTATTGTTGAAATTTTTACAAGAATTGCAACGTCGTGAAAATATATTTCGGACCACACCGTATCAGTACGCCAGTGGCCTTTAACACATTTCGACTTCGTTGAGATTTGGATTTGGGTCACATAAATGTGCACCCGTATTTAAGGAAGTAATATTATTATAAATCGCGCCTAAAGCATCTACGTGTTAATTAACTTTGGGGAAGACCATGAAATTCACTAAATGGCCTTCCCGAATTCTAAGTGATTTTAATAACCGATTATTGAGGGCCTCGCCTTTTTGTATTTAATTGGGCGAGGCTCATCTCATTTTTTGTTTAAGGATATCCTACAATGAAACTATATTTTCTATTTTTGTTTTCGTTCCTAAAACAAGGAAAAAGTCCTAATTAATTTCATTATACAAACGTTTTATTCATTGTTTCTCTGGTTCCGGAAAATTTGGGCCTTAAAGGCTTGTCCTAAAACCTTAACATTAACGTCTCTTGGGCTTCAAATGTGATCTCAGATACAATGGCAAGTAATAATTGGGATGCTATACCTTTTCTAACCAAATTTCAAATCAAACGAACAAACACTTATTGAACTGGTTTCTAATTATTCAAAGAATTTCAACATTTGAAACAGAAGGAAACTGCAGTTACCTATTTAAATTGAAACGTTAATTGCTCAATGCTTAATTACACGTAACTTTCTAGACATTAATAATCACAAAACAAACTAATTATTTTAAAACTAATTCTAACCTTAGAGGTAATTAACATGTCGACCACTAATCATTATTGGATCAATGTAAAATTTCAGTTATCACTTACGGACGGGAATCAATTTGAACATACTAATTATTTTATCAGGTTTAACTCAAAGTAATTCAAACTAAACCTTATTGAATATGCCAGTCTCATTGCCATAGAAAGAAATAAATCCAGGTTATAGAACCTTAAGAATAAATTATGCTTGATACTACCTCAAAACATACGAAAATAAACAAAGTAACTATAACTAATTTGACTTGTTAATACATGTGAAGATCATAGATTTCAAAATTACTTCATGTTTCGGTTATTCTTCTAAATTCACAGATTGAACTAAAAAAAACAACATTAAGCTAACTGAGGCTAATTAACAATACCTATTTCTCACAGTTCACAGTCCATTACACATTGATCCAGTCCAAGTTTATAAAATTCCATTACATATCAACTAATCCTAACGAATACAAATAGTTTTAATTAAATTTTACATAGATCAAATTCAATAAAAATAAAATTAAAACTGAAATGGAACTAAAACACTTTCATTTCATCTTCTTCAATTCGAAACTACATAAATAATAATAGGAGTGTACCTGAAAATGAAGGAAAATCAATGAGATTCTAGGTCAGAATAATAGAAATAAGGATCAGCAATAGGAATAACAGCAGGAATTCGATCAGCCTCAATCAACACCAGATTAAACCATAGAAATGATAGATCAACAGCAGTAGACCAACATATAACCAATCCTTTGACTAACAAAAATGCAATTTCCACACAAAATTGACAATCAGCACCAAATAAATTTCAAATTGACGCAAAAACTAATGAAACAGTGGGATTCTCGAGCTATTTCTACTGTTTTTGGTATTTTTTGAATTTTTGAAATGAAGAATTTCTAAAGTGAAGCCTTAGAATTGCAGAGATGAATTAAGGAGGATTTCAGATTGCCAAAACTTATTGAAAGAGGCCAAATGAGGCCTATTTATAGAGTAGAAAGAGAGGGAAATTCAAAACTTCAGAATTTATCAAATAGTCCCCCTTTTATTTCAATTGTACCCTTATTATTTTTTAATTAATCGCTTGTTACCCCTTTATTAATGCAGAAATATCCCTATTCCCCTATCTAGAATGTTCCATTCTAATGTTTTTACCCTTCTACCTCCACCTCTATTTGGTATTCACTGAATTGCCATTTTATATTGCCCGGATTACCCCCACTTCCTAAATCTTATTACCCTTAAACCTTTTAATGTACCCAGAACTACCCCTGAATCCCTATCATATTTACCAAGTGACCTAATGCCTTTTACCCCTTTTACCCTTTTAATTTCAGAATCAACATTCAATTGATCTAAATCAACATTAATCAAATACAAATTATCTAATAGCTATAACCAATCTAATAACTATTCAAAGCTTACAAATCAGAATTCACAAAACAAATAATTAACAAAATTAACTAATTTCAGGAACATATGAAACAAACAACTAAAAGCATTTTAAAAATTTAATTATACGAGAAATCAGAATCTATTTTAATCCTAAGACTAATATCCAAAAATTACATTGCTACTGATCAATAATCAATAACTCTAGTTAACGAACAAAGCTAAAAAGAACAAATAATAAGAACAATTAGAACACATGCAAGCAAAGAAAAAGAAAAATAAATGCAGAACTTAGCTTTCATTTTTTTCGTTTATTCAGGAAGTCTTCTTTTGCCTTCTTTTTTTCTTCTTTTTTTCTTTTAGTAATCAAATTCCAGCACCCAGGATATCTTATGGTCGTTCTCTTGAACTTTGATCGCCGGCAGACCTTAACTTTGATGTTTTGAATTATTTCAGTGATTTTTAGGGCTCAAGACTCTTAGAAATAGGTTGAGGAAGGTTAAGGGATGTCACAGTGTGATTTTGAGCTTATTTGGACAAACTAGTGTTCGCCGGAGTTAGGGTTCCGGCGACACTATTCGGGATATTCGAGGTGAACGGAAAGGATTCGAGGGAAAAGAAGCGGAGGAGTGGGATCAGGAGTTCATGGTGGTTATGAGGTGTTATTTGGGTGGTGGTTGGCGTAGTTGTAGTCTCCCGCCGGTAGGGTTCCGGCGGGGATATGGGGGCGGCTAGGAAGATGAGGAAGGAGAAGAAATGAAAATGA
>MU765319.1:121440-139364 GCA_026770625.1 Nicotiana glauca | reverse complement strand
AAAACTTTAGCTCTAGAGCTGAAGTTTCCCAGTTATAAAATAAAAACTTCAGCTCTAGAGCTGAAGTTTTTGTTTAGTAATCCGGAAACTTCAGCTCTCAAAGGAAAGCTGAAGTTTTTTAAAAAGTGGGTACAGATGCAAACAAAAAGACAAAGCGGCTACAGGTTAAAAGGGGGTGCCCAAATAGGGCGCCCCGTGCAATTTTTACAAAACTATTAGCCTTAATTGCATCTGAAGTGCAATTTTTTACTTCAGACTTATTAGCCTTAAGTGCATGAAATCATTGGTTGCACTTCAGACCTATTTACCTTAAGTGCATTTGAAGTGCAAACTTTTCACTTCAGGCATTTTTTTTATAACGTCAGACCCATAAGACTGAAGTTGATCGTAAAGTGGGTATGCTTGCAAACTTTTTTGCAAAGTAGGTATAGGTTCAATTGTGACCCCAAAATCGGGTATAGATACAAAAGCCCTATCAAATATCACAAATCTCCGCAGGAAATGAGAGAAAAAACGGAATTGAATTCTTTAATTGAAGTCATTAATAATAATGTGATTTTTTAAAAGGAAAATATATACAATTTATTAAAAAGAAAAATTATTACCACCCCGGTGGGTGAAGAGACTGATGTCGGGAAAATAATCGATATTATTTTGGTTGGACGAGGGTTCCAACCTTTCTCTTTTGTTTGTCTATCCTTCTTTTTATAGTAGAGTTCTTGAAGCCTTAAAGTCGGTGGAATAGGCCCCAAAGTCGGTGGGAGCTTTTGACCTATCTGCTTGGACATAAGATACCTAAAGAAGAATAAAGAAAGAAAAATATTATTGTAAATGGCACGAGAAATGGACTCACTTTACAAATAATTGTGTAAATTTCAGAAATCTGATTCAAGATTACTTGGATAAAGGTTTGTTCCGGATAACAGACCGACCAATGAGAATTGAGACATCACCGTTTGCGGGAGTAGATCACTTGTTTGACAACTTAAACTAGGTTCCATTTTAGAGATAGATTTTTGGTCTTAATCAAAATAGGTTAAGGACGCGTCAGAACGCTTGGTAGCTGCTTAGTCTCATCCGAGAGTTTAATCTCTTTACTCCTTACTCCTTACTCCTTACTACTTTTTTCAAAGAAAAAAAAGAAGGGGGTCAATTAATGCGCCTTCCCTTCGACTGAAATATTCTGGATCCTTATGTGCCTTTTAAAATTATATTAGCGGCGGTAGATCTATTAGTAAATAGTAGCCGATATCGCTCACCCGACTGGATGTCAAACTGACGGATAGATAGGCATAGCAGAAAAGAAAAGGACAATTACAAGAGGAAAGCGGAGGAAAAAAGACGAGAGAGAAATACGTAGGAGGCTCGCAGCTACCACGGCCGTAAGCACTCCGCTCGTTCGTAAGCCCCTTTAAAGATAAGGGCAAGCAAGGAGCTTACTTCGAGTATTTATGACTCTGGTGGCAACACGTGCCAGCCGAATGACTCGATTCTCGAGGAGTTATATAACGGCCATGTGAGGATGTATCAAATAGATGCAAGGGTGGATGACTCAATAGGTGTCATGACTCAATTCTCAAACCCGGTCGTGATGGCGCCTCTCGTGAAGACAAGGCCAGCCAACAGACATCAATATCTCTTTAATACTTACTTAGCATCAATACATCTAAAATATTAATAAAATCATCATATGTGCGGAAGAAAAATAATAAAAATAGGGAACCATCCCGATACAGCCCGACCGGGGTGTCACAAGTCACGAGCATCTAGAAGGATTTTTTTAAAGTCAACTACAAGGTCTGTAATACATGGATTAAAAATCCAGAATCAAAAGAAGAAATTCGGTGCCGCGAACACCTACGATAGCAAATCCTCAACCAGCCCAAACCCGCTACCGGGTAAACTAATACCTGTATCTGCACGCGAGGTGCAGGGAGTAAAGTGAGTACTCCAACTCAGTGAGTAATAAAGGTAAATAACAACTGAGCAACAAGAAATCACGTAAAGCAAGTCATCATGCTATATAATACAGTGTAACCCCTTTGAGAAAACACTGAAACCGTATAAACTTTAGAAATATCTGGGCTCAGTTTAAAACCTTTTTAGAAAATATCCTTTTCCAACAGTTAAGCAAATGAATTCGAAATAGATAGTGCAAGTCAACACATAAATCAGCCCCTCGGGCACAACACTTTATTAACAAATAACACCAGAGTATCAGGTAAGCAGTGCAAGAAGTAGCATGGAAGCCAATGAAATGCGAGTGCTGGAATGTCATGATAAATAATACAAATATGAACAAATTCATGAGTGCAATGCATATGACGGTACACTCCGATACCCACTGCGGCGTGCAGCACGAGCTATCCATATATTTAACATCGACGGCGCTTACTGGGGGTGTGTGCAGACTCCGGAGGGGCTCCTACAGCCCAAGCTTAAATAATCAAGCCATCTCGTGGCACCAACCAGGCCCTCGACCTCAATATCAATACAATACCGCTGCTGCGCGCAACCCGAGCCATCCATATATCCAGAAATTACTATAACACTGCTGCGGTGCGCAGCCCGATCCATGCTCAGTCCAAAAATGCACATAAGCTACTTGGGCAATATCCAAATAATGGTTCTCAGCTCAAAACGTCAAAAAAAAATATTGTTTAAGTTTTCAAATCTTAGAAAAATGGTTAAGTTTGCAAAACAGTATTAAAACCCTAGACCGAGATCAAATAATATGCAAAGTAATGAAAACAGTGATATTAGTCCCTGAAGGATTCACATAGTTGGCATGATGCCCAAACATGGCAGTCAGCCAAAATTATGAAGATAACAAGTAGTTTCAGTCAAATACGTAGTAATTTCATCAATCGGACAGACCAAGTCATAATCCCCAACGGCGCTCTACCCCACACTCGCTATCCGGCGTGCAAGTCACCTTAATACAGCACTATGATGTGCAAATCTGGGGTTTCAAACCCTCAGGATATCATTTACAATCATTACTCACCTCGAACTGGCGAAATCCTACTCCGAAATGCCTTTTCCCTTCGAATCATCCTCCAATCGATCCGAATCTAGCCACAGTTAATTCAATTCAGTCAATGCTAATTATAGGAATTAATTCCATATGAAAATACTACTTTTCCAACAAAATCCGAAATTAACACAAAATTTGCTCGTGGGGCCCACATCTCGAAATCCGGCGAAACTCATAAAATCCGACAACTCATTCCGATACGAATTCAACCATACCAAAATTATCAAAATTCGACATCAACTCAACCCTCAAATCTTCAAATTAAACCAGGAGGGTTTTCAAGATTTTTCCAACTAAATCACCAATTAAATGTTAAAAACAACGATGGATTCGAGTAATCTAACCAAAATTGAGTTAAGAACACTTACCCCATTGTTCTCTCCAAAAATCTGATGAAAAATCGCCCTTCTCGAGCTCCAAATCGCTAAAAATGGAAAATGGGAACGAAGTCCCATTTTCTAAACTTAATATTCTGCCCAGCTACAGTGTTTTTCGCAATTCCCAGCAAAACCTTCGCATTTGCGAAGCTATAGTGTTTTCCCAATTCCCAGCAAAATCTTCGCATTTGCGAAGCTACAGTGTTTTCGCAATTCCCGGCAAAATCTTCGCATTTGCGAAGCTAGAGTATTTTTGCAATTCCCAGCAAAATCTTCACATTTGCGAAGCTACAGTGTTTTCGCAATTCTCATCAAAAATTCAAATTTGCGAAGCTACAGTGTCACACCAGAATCAACAATATCAAATTTCTCCAAAATGATTCGAAACTACCCCGAAACTCACCCGAGGCCCCCGGGACCTCAACAAAAAATACCAACACATCCTAAAACATCATCCAAACTTGTTCCAATTATTAAAACACCTCAAACAATACCACAACCGTCAAATTACATCGAATTCAAGCCTAAGTTCTCCTAAAACTTCCGAAACACGCATTCGATTAAAAATCCAACCAAATCACATCCGAATGACCTGAAATTTTGCACACATATCCCAAATCACCTAACGAAGCTACAGAAACTCTCGAAATTCCATTCCGACTCACGGATCAAAATCTCACCTATCAACCGGAATTCGCCAAAATACTAACTTCGCCAATTCAAGCCAAATTCTACACCGGACCTCCAAAATCACTTCCGATCACACTCCTAAGTCACAAATCATCTCCCGGAGCTAACCGAATCATCGAAATTCACATTCGAGCCCTCTAACTCATAAGTCAATGTCCGGTTGACTTTTCCAACTTAAGCCTTCTTAAAAGAGACTAAGTGTCTCATTTCTTATCAAAACCACTCCAAATCAACTCTATTACAAAATACAGATAATGAAGCATAAAGAAGCTAAAAATGAGGAAAACGGAGCGGTAACTCATGAGATGACGGGCCAGGTCTTCACAATAGGTCCTTGTATGGACTGATTGTGTTCCCCACAGGGAGAGCTTTAGAGGAAATAGGAGTGGACATCTATAATCATCTTTGGGAACATGCTTTATTGAGATTTCAAAACAGATGTATACGCGAACACGTCCATCCCTCTTGGGCATGGGGACGATGTTGGAAATTCAATCATAATAATCTACTACCTTAATGAAATCAGTATAATAATAGTAACAAGACAACTGAAGAGAGAATGACGTAGACAAGAATAAACCTCTTCCCGGTGATCCTTTCTTTTAAGAAAGCGAAGTGGGGCCAATTTTTCGTACTTTCTCAATGTTCCACCTTTATTCGAGTGCCCCACCCAGTTCACTGGGCTGTTGGGCTACCAAGCACTTGTCTGCTGCTCCTGCCGCCCCAGTGGAAGAAGAGGAATCGAGTCATGCAGGAGGAAATCCAATCCTTGCTCCCGCAGTCAGTCTTTGAGGTTGATCTCTAGGTTCTGATTCTGCCTCATCTAATAATTGAAGTACCTCCGTAAGGACTCCATCTCAACAACAATTCGCATTTGATGGCTATTTTACTTGAACATTTTCACTAACGCCTTATGCTTGTAGATAGACAGAAAGCAGAAAGAGAGCCCGAGGTTGTAACCCGCAGCGAGGCAGGCTCGTCTATCCCGATCGGGATGATAAGGACTTGTCCTTCCTTGAATTAAGACTTGAGTAAAGCAGAAACCGGGAAAAATCTCAATAAAATACTGAGCCAGGATCAAACTCTTCCTTTCCGGTTATATTGGGCTTGGCCTTTTGGACAAGCAAATAGCACATGACCAAAAGTTTTTACGCCCATGAGCTGGCTTTCGCCCTTGACAAAGGACTTTCCCTAGGTTGGGACTCTTTGGACATGACTAGTTGCAGAGCTGCCGATTTCCCTCTTATCCTAATGATAAAATTGGATTCAGAGGTTGTTTATCTTAAGACGAAAACGTACGACTGCAGTCACGAAGGTTTCCAACATACATAATCATTTTCATGCTTTTTTGTTAAGTAACATGAGCACCTGGGGAGACCGGAGAGTTGTTGGCGGGGCAGAAACACTCTTCACTTGGGGGAATGCTCTCTATTCGTCCTTCGATTCGATGATGCCTGTCTTGTTGTGGTAGAATAGTACTCCACCATCCGATCTGAGTCCCGGTCGGTGACAACGACTGATTGCTTTTTCTTATTGGGGGTTTTGACTTTCCTTCCTATTCCCTGTTTTGCAGAGCGATTTATCCCTGACCATCTTAGGGGAAGATTTCTCTCTTCTCTACAAAGACACTCGGAACGCAGTTTGGTCACAGTCAATGGGAATAATACAACATGAAAACATGACACATTAATATTCAAAAAGAAAGACGATACTGAATTTTGAAAACTATAAAACCTAAAGAAAATGAGTAAATAAATTCCCATAACAGTACATACAAGGAAAAACTCTCTTCCGAAAATAAGTAGAAAAGGTTGGGCTTATCATTAGTATTCCAAATCCTTGTCAAAGTCCGTAAGTATACTTACCACGCCTACATAAATATTGGTCTAATAAACTCCTTATAAAATTTAATTTAAAATATTTAAATTTAATAAAAGTTTCTAAATCTATATCTATATTATATTAAAAGTACGAAAACCCTTAGTGAAATATCGTTTGCTTTTTTTACCTTTTAAAAATTAATTTCACACTAGACAAAATAGTTATTTAATTATTTTCTCTAATATTTAAGCCTATGAATTAAATCATTTACTTATTGAAATTAGGTAAGAACTCCTAATATTTAGTACTTTAAATTGAGTAATTTCTATTCATATAAATCCTTTGCTTAAATTAAAAAGTACCCTTCCGGTTGTATACGTTTAAAAGTCCTAATCAACATAGGAATCAGTTATAGACACGTGTAAACTAAGATAGTGTCATTGGTGGAGATCATTAGCTAAAAGATCATATTTCTTTTTCCATTTTGACATGTATTCACTGGGAATTCTTATTTTATTATTTAGATTGTTTTGTATGATAATTAGGGATTGCCATTTTGTTCGTTTGTTTAGAAGATTTTTTTTTTATTTTTATTTTAGAAGAAATATACTTGTGAACTAAGTGGTACCTATTTAAAATATATTTCACAGTGACAAACTTATTTATTTATTTTCCATAATATATAGGACTTTAATACATTTAAAATTTTGCTTTTAAAGTTATGTCTTATTTGAAATAATTATATAAAAATATTTTACATGTACTCATGTAGTGACAAATTAAAAATTACAAATATATTTAACCATTACTATTTATTATAGTAACATAAACAAGTTGTATCTAAAAATATTTTAATTACCTAATGAATTTCAAAATTACAAAGATGAGACAGAGAGATATTTATATAAATTTTGTAATGACTAACAGGATAAGTGTGAAGCACTAATCTATATCTATTTTATATGAAATAAAATTATAACAAGAATATTGAATATACTGACCGGAGATTGAGAACTTCTATTGAGTAGCTTATTTTTTTATTGAGTAATAAATATATGATTAATATTCATCATTTTTATGAATACAGTCAGACCTCTCTATAACAACATCATTTTTTCGGAACCAAGTCTTATATTCTATTATAATATATATTTTCTATAATAGCAATTCACTATAACAATTAAAAATATTCGGAACAAACAATACTATAATAAAAATATTTGACTGTATATACTTTATTTTATAACTCAAATATACTATTTAATATAATATATACGCTTTTTAAAAAGTCTTTTATTCATTGAGATAATGTACACGCATAACGTAACGTGCGACTAAGTATTCTTTAAAAATAATTCCTGAAACAGACCCAAAAAATGGAAAGGTTATAGGGAGGAGGAGTTTATATGGACGTTATAATTGTTGTCTTACTTCCCCTTTTGGCGTTTGGTGTCTACCTTCTCCAAATCCTACCACAATTTGGTGAAAATTTGGGAAAGGAATGACAGCCAGTCACTACCATAAATATTTGCTTATTCCGAAAATAATAGAAAAGGTTGGGCATTGATATTCCAAATCCTTATCAAAGTCCGTAATACCACGCTTATTGTGTCACATGGACTGGCCAAGTCTGGGTTTTTGATGTTGCAGGGCCTAGCATTACCAAACCAATTGTAAAACCACGCTTGCTTATTTGGCTGAAAGATAAAATCTTTAGGCAAAGTTCAGTTAAGTTCTACCTAGTCGAGTTATCCGGTGCACTATTTATTGTTATCCGATTTTCACGTGGAGGGTGTCACACCTTTAAATTTAAAGTATTTGAGTTAGATATAATCAAGCTCGAATTGAAAGAGATTAACACCTTGGGAGATTCAGCAATTTTTTTGGGCCTTAATGGTGCAAGTTCTGTTGACTCTTCCAAATTTATAGGAGTCAAGCCTAATCACATATATTTTACGGATGATTGGGAAGAGGAATTTAAAAACGTGGAAGGTGGCGGGGGAAGAGATATGGGGTCTTACAATATTGAAGATGGAAAAATTGAATCTTTTTATCCCGGATTGTCACTGAGTCCTATTTCCCCGCCTACTTGGGTCACATCTTCATTTTGATAATGTGATTGCAGTCATGAGTTAATGTCTCTTTATAGATTCAAGTTATCAATTTGAAGTTAGTTCATCTATTTATTTTCCTTCATTGGAATCTTTATATGAATGATGTGTGCTTTCTTTAGATGATTGACTCTTATGGTATTCAAATTCCAAATATTAACTCTTCAATTTGATTCCCTTCGAACATTCTATCTCTTTCTAGCATGCCGAGAGAAATACACAGCCTAGGTGAAACTTGTTAGTAACTTAGATTGTTTGATGAGAATTGTTAGTGACTTAGAGTTGGAGGATAAAGCAGGTCTGGTCCGGTCAATCGTGGCAGATTTTCTTGAGCATGGTTGGTCTGACATTGGCTACGCTAGAATCTACTATGGATATGGTGAAATGTAGAATAATGTACAAGGTAATGCAAGGCAAAAGAAGTGGTGGAAATCTATTACAGCTTGTATATAGTGGACTGTGTGGAATGCAGGGTGTTTTGAAGATATCAGTAGTCCTTTTACTTTTGGTGTAAAGAAAATTATGTAGAGGATGCTGATTCTTTACTTGATTTTCTAGGATCCTTGTGAAGAATTGCAAGTAGTTCTTGTAAGATGAACAAGACTTTGCTCAGTTTCCTTAATGCTGATGAATATACTGTTACCATTTTCAAAAAAATCTATGAGTTCTTTCAAGCTAAACTGTCCTTTATATGCATAGTGGTTTAGCAATATGCACCAAACCCGCCATTTGTATCTACAATGTAAAAGAATGTGACCGACTGATTCTGCTTTCCCTTCACAAAATTCAGATCTGCAGCACAAGTTGTAACTTCTTTTCTTGTCTGTGGAGATTTCAATGTTACTCACTACATGAATGAAAGAACACTCTCAGAGGCTCACTGGCAGCATGTCAGATTTATCCTGCTTTATTGAGGAGCTAGAACTAATTGACCCCCCACTTCATGTTGGTTCTTTTACTTGGTTCAAAGGTGATACAGTATCAGTAGCTTCCAAGAATCAGCAGGTTCTTTTTTTTCCCTTATAATGGGATGAAAATTTAGAGGGCCTATTTCAGACCATGCTCCTTTGTTTCTGCAACGTGGAAAGTGCAACAAACAAATTCGTACTTTAAATTTGAGAACATGTTGCTGGAATTTGACGGTTTTGTTGATTTAGTGGCTGGTTGGTGGAGTAATTTCATTATCAAGGGCCGTCCGAACTATGCTTTTTTCTGTCAAAATGAAGCGTGTCAAGAACTAATTGAGGGCGTGGAACACAAATAGCTTCTGAATACCCGGTAACAGAAAAAGCTTTGTGTTAAGGGACATATGGATCGAGGAAATGACCTTGAAGATCACTTACCAAGCTCTCTGCAAGGACACTAGTTGAGAATTATCGCCGGATTTGATCCAAAAAATACATGGCGGAGTTACCTTACCGGTTAATATTTGGATGGTATTGCAAACACCAGGAATTTGACGGAGAGGGAACTACTCTTATGGTTTTAGAGGATATTTTGCCAAAGTAGAAGAAATTTCGTGAAGGCAAATATCTAAATTTACTTGGCTTAAACATTGGGACAAAACACCATTTTCTTACGCAAAATAGCCAACACGCACTAGTATTACAATCATATATTGATAGGCTTCTGGTGATTGGGGAAGTTGTTCATGACGAGCAGATTATTTGTAATGAACACAACTTTTTTATGCTCTTTCTTTTTTTTTTTTAAAATTTGTACTCATAGTCAGAACAACAAAGGCCCAGCTGGTTTCCTGGGAATCTGCCTGCTAGTACAGGGGAGGAGAATGGGTAGTATAGGGAATGTGAGGAAGATGAAGTCAAAGGATTTAGACAGTAGAACAAGTGATAAAGCATCGGACTGGACAGTTTCACTTTGGAATGTGATAAAAACAGACTTGTTGAAGGCTTTACTCCATTTTCACTCAGCTGCTCAGTTTGGAAGAAGTTTTAATGCTTCTTACATTGCTTTGTTTCCGAAGAAATCGCCTGCCAAAGAAATCAGGGACTGTAGGCCCATCAGTTTGATTGGTAGCTTTTATAAGATTGTGTCCAAGCTATTATGAGAAAGACTGAAGAAAGTCATTGAGAAGTTGGTTAGTAGTTAGTATTCATAAAGGGAAGACAAATAACTGATGCAACTCTTATCGCAAATGAATGTATAGACACAAGGATCAGAGAAAAGACTTCAGGGTTTCTTTATAAGCTAGATATAGAGAAGGCTTTTTATCATGTCCATTGGAAATTCCTCTTGAACCTGATAAGTAACATGGGCTTTTTTCAGAAATGGGTCAGCTGGATTCATTTTTGTATCTCTATGGACATGATGTCAGAATTGATAAATGGCTCGCAAAAGGTTTTTCCAGACACACAGAGAACTAAGGTAAGGTGACCCTCTGTCCCCCAGGGGCGGATTTATGCTTACCGAAGCGGTGTCACGTGACACCTTTTCGTCAGAAAATTTTACTAAATATATGTATTAATACTGTACGGAAACGGATAAGTAGAAAAAAATGACACCACACTACATAAATCGTGTGTTGGTAATGTGCTTGATTTTTCTCTAAAAGGTTGAAGGTTCAAACCTCAACTAGGACATTTTTCTTTTGCAAATATTTAAGGGAGCCTTTGTAGGAAAAAAAGGTGATGAAGTAGAATTGAACTCAAGACCTGTTCTAACTAAAAGACCCAATAATATCGATAGATTAAGACTATTTCTTGTCTAAAAGTATGATCATCAAAGTTATATTTCAGTTCTTGTATAAATTTCGACACCGCATATAAAAATTATTATGTCCGCCCCAGTCCGCCCCCTTTCCTTTTCATACTTGTTATGGATGGCCTTAGCAATATGCTTCACCTTGGGATGCAACAGAGATGAATTTAGGGACATGTTGCTTAACATTTTGACAGGTGAAGGAGATGACTATGGCACTACTATACAAATCAGACTTGGTGCTTTCTGACGATATAGGAGAAGCTAGATCGACAAGGTACCCTTTCCATTCAATGCTCTAGATAAGAATATGGTCAATCTACTGTTTAAGTTAGTTAACACTCATATTTTGCTCTAATTTATCTCTTGGCTGCGATGAAATTTGAAGGCAATTCCAAAGTTGATCGAAAATAGTGGAAGAATCTTTGTAGCTAGCTGTCCCGCATTACTAGAGAACATGACTATTCTATGGCATAATAATTCACTCAGTTTGCTCTTTACTCTTTTTACTTAAAAACAATCAAAGAGTCCTGTTATTTTGGCTGCACCATTGTTAAGGCACTTGCCAAAGACGTAGTCATATGTGGAAAGAACTTTTAGACATCAATGAAATGTCACCAGTTTAGTTCATTGGTCTTTAGATTCTTCAAAGACCTAAGGGACTACATCAGCAAAGTTAGATGACCTTGACCAGCTTTACCAGAAAGGAAAACTATGATAATTACTTATCTATTAAGACTAATCAAAATGGAAAAGAAATCCAGATTAACTTCTTCTTTTCATAAATTTCGCGCTAATTAGTTAAGCCTTATTCCTTGGTAACTTCAGAAGTTACTCGAAGCATACCAAACTTCTAATGACTTTAGTATTGATTATCCTCTTGTTCTGGCTTTATTCCTTATTGGTGATTCTTCAATTGATTGTGGTACTAAGAACTTTCTTGGTACTTTTGCTCGTGGTGATAGACTTCCTTACCGACATGATTTGATACTCATCAACCTACAGGAGGTTTTTGCAATGGGAGAATTACTGTCGATTATCGTGGTAATTTTCTTTTAAAAATTTCTTGAAATTTTTCATTTGGATTAGTGGGGAAAAGGTTAGTCAATGAAATAGTTGCAGAGTAGTGGTCCAGTGAACTTGGAGAATTCAATGATATTTCATTTGAGATTAAGGCGTGATTGATTGATTGAATGATTGTTAGTGAGAAAACTATTCGTCATTCAATGAAATGATTTATGGTCTTTTGCTGTTTCTTGCATTTTATCCTCTTAAAACTCAAGTACTGTTTTTGTGGAAATCTTGGTTTGTATATTTTTTGGAAATTCAGTGATTCGTTCTTGCTATATTTTGGGAATTTTTAGTGTAAAGATTGTGGCTAGTGGGGTTCGAGTTCTTCCGCTTTATTGCTAATTTTCATTTTCTGGATTTGTATTATGTTAGCTCTGCGTCTTGGATTATCTAAAGGAGTTAGCTGGATGCATAGAGGTGCCTTGATGGTGTCACACATGGCACTATGTAACTAAGTCATTTCTTCGTATACTGGCTTGTTGCCTACGCAGTAATACAAAATTCTCTCTCTTCTCTTGAGATGTCAGTTTGTCAATTGCATTGAGTCACTGTTTCATCATTCAGATTGTGAAACTTAACAGATTACCATTTGTTCCGAGCTATCTAGGGTTGGCTGGTTGCATGGAAGACATGATTGAAGGTGTCAATTATGCTTCTGCTGGTGCTAGAATTTATTTTCTCAAGCAACTATCGAACAGTGATGAAGGTTATCAACCTTTGGTGGACGCGGTTACAGAAGCCTTCACCAACTTTGCTAGGCATAGCATTGCAAGCAAGTAGAGCAGAGAGCTTACCCTTTCTTTCTATTAAGAGTCGTGAGCAGCAAGCATTTTCTGCTTATAGCTTAGCAGTTTTCTTTCAATATTTTGCTCTAGGGTAGGTTGGTTCCATGGAAGACATGATTCATGGTGTCAATTATGCTTCTGCTGTTTCTCAAGCAGCTCTGAATTGGTTTTATGCTTTAATCATATAGTAGCACTGGAACTGAAATAATAATTTCCAAGATGTTTTGAAGCAATATCTTCAGTTTATCGGGTACTATGTTGAATGTGTTAATGCTTAGGTGATTTAATTGATATTCTTTACTGGAAATATGAGCCAAATTGCAGATTTAACCTAAAACTGCTGCAACAGGCTAAGCATTTGAGTTAGGTTATTATTACTCCATCATCAGTTACAAATTATATGAATCTATTTCTTTTTTTGTTCATTTAAAGAAGAATGACTCATTTCTTAATTTAGAAATAATTTAACTTAAACTTACAATTCTACCTTCGATGAGAAGCTTTTATAGCCACATAAATAATATGACTTGTTTAGGACCACAAGTTTCAAAAGTTTTCATTTTTTCTTAAACTCCGTGAACATTCAAACAGGTTGACATAAATTGGAAGGAAGGGAGTATTATTTTTTATGAAGTACATTTATGCTGGATTATTGTTATTATTATTTTCGATAAAGTGCATTTAAGCTAGATTAATATTTATGCAGGGTGAGCATAGCTCCTTTGCACAAGCAAATTGAGCAGGTAAGTGACACTATTCAGCAATTTATAATGACTATTGTTGAGGACGCAACGGCTAATCTGATGTTAAGTTTCATGTTCCAACATTTCAATTGGAGTGAACAACTATTTTCATTACTATCTCCATAATTATCTGATGCTTAATCTGTTTACGTGTCGTGGAGTTTCAACCAGTTTTTCGCACAAATAATGAAACAGGAGATTAAGGTGAGTGATCAATTGTCTTGTGTAATTGTACAATTCCATTTTACTTCCTTGACGCATAGTTTGTTCTTAGGATTTTAAAATTACCTTCTCTCGTTATCCAGCACAGATTGCGTGTTGGCCTATTTAGGGGCAGGGAAATCCAAAAGTTCTTTTTTCTTCCCTAGTCCAACAAAAGGAGTTCATGGGTGTATATGATTTTGCAAATTTAAAATAGGAAGAATAGGTTATTGCAACCAGTGTTTTATAAGGCGTTTTTTGCGCGAGCCCCAGGGTAACCCGTACCTGAAATACACCGAGCCCCAGGGTAACCCGTACCTCAATTATGCTTCTGCTGTTTCACATTGTTAATCATCATATTAAGCATGAACAATATATAACAAAGTCACAACAATTATAGTATAAGACTCACGGGCATGCTTGACACCAACGTATAGATATTCCTCCCCACACCTATACGTCGTACTCAACAATTAACACATAGCAAATAAGACCAAAACTCTTATTCCCTCAAGTTAAGGTTATACCAAACACTTACCTCTTCATTACACCACCAACCCGCTTGCATCTAGTCACAATTTACTTAATAACATCAAAAAGTCGAAAATCGACCCCGGTCCGCTTGGTCCAAACTCGAAATTCGAACCAAAACTTGATTACCCATTCACCCCCGAGCCCAGATATACAATTGATTTTGGAATCAGACCTCAATTTGAGGTCTAAATCCCCAAATTTTGATATTCCTAAGTTCTACCCAAAATTTCCAATTCCACCATGAAAGTCCTAAATTCTAGGATGAAATCTTGTAAAAAGAAGTTAAGGAGTGAAAGAAATGAGTTAAAAATCACTTACTACCGCGAAACCCCACATTGGTCGCGAATACCCCCACCGCGGTCGCGAAGCTTCATCGCGGACCACGAAGCTCATTTCAGAGACCTGCAACTTCTCTGAACCTGCAGCAGTTATTTTTTTTAAGTTTAAATTCACTCCGTGACCTATCCAAAACTCACCCCGAGCCCTCGAGGCTCCAACTCAATCGTGCACGCAAGTCTAAAAACATCATACGGGCTTGCTTGTGCGATTAAATTATCAAAATTACATCAACAACTACGAATTAAATCTCAAATTCTTACAATTACTCAAGAACACTGAAATTTCCATTTTCTCTCAACTATAGGTCCGTTTTATACCAAACCATTTCCATTCTTACCAAATTCTGCAGATTCAACAAAATTATTATTTTAAACTTGTACTGGGCTCCACAACTAAGATACGGGCCCGATACCATCAACAAATTGCATTAATTCACATCTAAAAGCCTTTATATTTTCCAGCAAACAACTTTCTTTAAAAAATTCTTTTCTCGGGCTTGGGAACCAAGAGTCTCATATTTTTCTACGGCCCTACGAGACCGTCTGATCACGAGTCCGGGTTCGTTGACCAAGAATGTTGATCAAAATCAACTTTAATCAATTTTAAAAGTCAATTTCCTTATCTTACTTAGATTTCACATAAAAGCTTTCCGGAAACACGCTCGGACTGCACACGCAAATCGAAGTGAGGCAAAAAGAGGTTTTAAGGCCTTGGAACACAGAATTTACTTTTAAAACGAGTGATGACCTTTTGGGTCATCACATTGTTGTATTCAGACCTTAGTATATGCCCGTGACTTGTGACATCCCGATGTCGGGCTTGTGTATTTATTCTGCACTATTAAATTAGACTTACATTATGAGATATTTGATTAATTAATGGCTAAAAATGACTTTTATTGAATGATGGTTAATTCGAGAATTGTGTCGGCTGTCCTAGTTTTGCGATAGGCGCCATCACCCACCTGGTCGGTTTTAGGGCCGTGACAGTTTTTGTTTCATCCTTTGCTACTGGTGAAGCCCAGATTTGAATGACAAAACCTCGCCGGAAAAATTCAACACCAGCAACTACCGAAAACTGTAGTGTGGTGATAGACAGAAGGTGTTTTTTAGTATAAATTTGTATAGGTAGTATTTATACATACTTATACAATATTGTATAAATATGTATAAGTGTATATATATGTGTACAATATTATATAAATTAGATATATTTTTAATGTATAAGTGCATATATACATTGTACGTATATAATAGTCATCCATGGATGTTTGACACTTTTTTTTTTCTTCTTTGTGTTATTTTTCTGATATACATTATTAGAGATTGTATATACAAGTTTATACAAAGTTATATATCATTATACATGTAATGCACATGTGCAGTTAAATCTAAAATTAAATTTTTTTTATGTTCAATCTATGTATAAATTGACTTTTCATGTTGATTTATTTGCAAAATCATGAACGTGCAATAATTTTTTCAATTTTTATTTTTTATTTATGCTATTTGGAACTTGGAAAAAAAGAAAATTTAAGTGTAACGACCCGGCTGATCGTTTCATGAGTTACCGCTCTGTTTTCTCCATTTCTGCTTCTAATTGATTTGACCAGTTGTATTATATGTTATCGGGTTGATTGGTTCGGGTTCGGAGAGGTTTTGGTAAGGTTTGAGATACTTAGTCTCTTTTAAGTAAGTTGAAGTTGAAAAAGTAAACATGATGTTGACTTATGGGAATAAAGGCCCGGATGTGAATTTTGATGGTTCGGATAGCTTCGGGAGATGATTTGGGACTTAGGAGTGTGATCAGAATGTGTTTTGGAGGTCCGGAGTAGATTTAGACTTGAATTGACAAAATTAGAATTTTGGCAATTTCTGGTAGATAGGTGATATTTTGATAATAAGGGTCGCAATAGAATTTTGAAAGTTGCAGTAGGTTCGCTGTGTCATTTGGGATGTGTGTACAAAATTTTAGGTCATTCAGACGTGTTTTGATAGACTTTTTGACCGAAAGAGAAATTTGGAAGTTTTTAGAATTCTCATGCTTGAATTAGATGCAAATTTGGTGTTTTGATGTTGTTTTAAGAATTCCAAAGGTTGGAACAAGTTTGAATGATGTTATGGGATATGTTGACATATTTTATTGAGGTCCCGCGGGCCTCGGGTGTGTTTCGGGTGCTTAACAGAGTGTGTTTGACCTTAAAAGAACTGATGTTGCTGCTGTATTTCTTGGTTCTGGTTTCCTTACATGCGATCGGAATAGTGGGGCTGCGATCGCATAGGTTGGTTGGTGAGGCGGAAGAATTTTTGCTATGTGATCGCCAAGATTGGTCCGCGATCGCGAAGTGAAAGGAGTCAAAGCAGTGCGGTCGCATGAGGTTGTAGGCAAACGCACAATGTGGTCGCGTGTGGCAAGGGGGTGATTGGTTACTGTGTGCGAATGCGGTTAGGTGTACGCGATCGCATAGAGGTAGGAGAGCCAGTGCTATGCGAACGCGTGTGATGGATCGCGAACGCACTGAAGAATTTTATAAAAAGCTGGGCAGTGTTTTAAGCCCAATTCGCGACCCTTCTCCATTTTTCCACCATTCTTGAACGACATTGAAGCTTTTGAGAGAGATTTTTGAGGAAACCAAAGGGGAATCATTTGAAAGTAATATTCTCGACTTCATAACTCGTTTATATGTGGTTAAAAATCTAATTAGTGGTGAGAATTTGGAGAAAATCAGTGCAATAATGGGTAATTAGGGCTTGAGATTAAGATAAATTAAAATGGGAACTTGAGGGGTCATTTGGACTCCAATTTTCGTGTTCTTGGTATGTATGAACTCGTGGGAAGATAAAGATTCCATTGGTGTGATTTTTATCGAATTTCGAGACATGGAACCGGGGGTCGAATTGGACCAATTTCGGATTTTTTGGTATAATTTGATTAATTTTGCATGGGCATCGTCCCTTTAGCATATTCTAATGTTATGATTCTGATTTTGGGTAGATTCGGCGCGGGTTGAGACTGAGGCGAGAGGCAAAGGCGACACGTAGTAGTAATTCATCCGGTTTGAGGTAAATAACCACTATAAATCTAGAACTGAGGTTACAAAACCCAGGTATTTTGTATCGTTTTGATAAATGAGGTAACACACATGCTAGGTGACGAGCGTGTGGGTGTGCATCGATATGGATTGTGACTTGGTCCGCCCCGTAGCGACTATTAAGTCGCATACTTGAATTTGAAATATTATGATATCCCGCATTTTAGAAATTTATGCTATATTATGGATTGTATGCCATGTTTGGGGCCTTGTGTCGACCTGTTGAGACCCTTAGGGACATTTTTCACTGTCTTCATCACTCTATTTGTTTGAAATCATATTCTCATCCATGTTTTACCTATTTACTGTTTAAACTTTGTTTTTATCACTCTATCGCTTGAAATATGAAACCTGTTTGGACTAAGTTGCCCTGATTTCCACTGTTATGCCCGAGTGGCAGTGAGGT
>MU765319.1:28303-63925 GCA_026770625.1 Nicotiana glauca | reverse complement strand
GGGGGGAGGGGGGGGGAGGGGGAGTAATTAGGATTTAATTTAGGAAAATAAATTTGGACCGTTGATCTTATTTGATCAATGACTCAGATTGATTTGGAGCTAGGCCGGGTTATTTCAAAATTGGGCTGGGCAAATTTGGATTGGGTATTGGGTCAATTGGGTTAATTTAAAAGCTGATGGGGTGGGGTTAAATTGAGCTAAAATTGAAATAATAAAGGGCTATGTGTTAAATAGCCAATTTCTCCCTTTTATTTTTATATAAAATAGTAAAATAATTTTAAAAACAAATTAAAGTCACTGAACTAATTAATAACGTGTAAATATTAATTTAAAAATACTAAAAATGATTTTATAATTGTAAAATATTGTTAATCGCAAAATAGGCTATAATTGCAATAATATGCAATTTAGCTTAAAAATACCAAACAAATTTGTAAAAATATGCATAAATCACCTTAATTATATATTGGTTTAAATATGAGAAATAAAATAAATTATTCACCAAAAATGCTAGTCTGGGAATAATTATTGAATTTTGTACTATTAAAATAGACAATAAATTGATTTTAAAATCTTTAAAAATAAGAAAAATACCAAAACTATTGGGCATGCTTATATATGCATGCACATGCTATTTTGAGAATATTTTGAGTATATAAAAATATATAAGGAAGAATTGAGTATCAGCACTCACATATAATCAATAGAATCGACACAGAATGGTACATTGTGCGGTACGTCATCACCCTTCGTGCTTTACTCTCTTTCCTCACAATAAGCAAACAATGCACTGCATCACCCTTCGTGCTTTAACACTCTTCCTCACGCAAACAATAATCACAAACAAGGGAAAGGGAATAAACAAAACAATAATAGAAATCCCGCCAAGGGAACACAGTTAAACAATTAAATCCCTGCAAGGGAGCAACATCAATAATCTCAACGTCCCGGTAAGGGAAAATATTCAATAAGTAATAATATCCCGTCAAAGGAGCAATTTAAATACTCTTTCTCTTCCTTTCACTTTTGTTTCATATTTCACTTTACCCCTCGAGCCAATGCTCCAAGGGGTTCAACCATTTCATATACGTCCACAATTGTAATATAACTTGAGCCAATGCTCCTCGTTGTTCATAGGTCACACTTTCCTTTCATAAGCTTTTCACAACAAATAAGAATCATCACCAAGGCAAGAGAAATATAACGAAATCAAGATATTCGCAATTTAAAGACTCACGGTCATGCTAGACACCAACGTATAGATACTCGTAAACATGCCTATACGTCGTACTCAACAAGAAGCAATTAGTAAATAAGACTCAACTCCTAGTCCCTTAAGCTAAGGTTAGACCAAACACTTACCTCAAACTTTCGCGGCCAATTCAATCCTCAATAACCGCCTTTCCATTCGAATTCGGCTCTAAATCAACCAAATCTATACATAAACGACTTCATAACATCAATACATGCTAAACAAATCGAATCCAATGCCTAATTATAGCTTTCCAAGCATTCTTCCCAAAATCTCAAAAATCGACCTCGGGCCCGCTTGATCAAAACACGAGGTTCGGACCAAAATCATATCACCCACGAGCCCGAATATATAATTTATTTCAAATTTGATCCCAAATGAGGTCTAAATCAGAAAAATCAAAAAGCCCTAACTCTACCCAAATCCTCAATTTCTACCCTAAATTACATATTTTAGGCCTAGGATTTCAATAGATGATGATGGAAAATGAAGTAAACGAGTTAAATAATGTTTACCCAAGAAACTTTAGTGAATAAACACTCCAAAAGTCACCCTAGAACCTTGGAGAAGAAGGAGTTCGTGAAGTGTTAAGAAAATCTCGTCACTGGTTCTGTTTTTGAGTTTTAAAAATAGTTGGGCAAAATTACTCATCGCGTTTGCGACAGGCTGGTTGCGTTCGTGATGAGTAGCACTCAGTAGACCATCGCGATCGCGAGAAGAATATCACAAGCACAGAGAGTAAAAAGGTTGTGGCCCAGAAATTGCTCTATGTGAATGTGTGGGTCATGACGCAAACGCGATGAAGGAATCCTACAAAGTTACGCAATCGCGAGTGTATGCATGCGAACGTGAAGAGGAAAACAAGGCTAAGCCCCCAGGGTTAAATAACCCTACGCAAACGCGAGTCCATGGATGCAAACGCGATGAAAGGAAAATTAGAGCTTCGCAAACGCTGAAGATGCATCGCGAACGCGAAGAAGAAATAGGGTCTGCAACAATAACAGCAAAATTTGCTATTTTCATAAGTCCAAAACCACTCCGAAACACCTCCGAAACACTCCCGAGCCCTCGGGGCTCCTAACCAAACACATCTACTAGCTCAACAACATCCTACGAACTTATCCGTGCGATCAAATCGCCTAAATAACCTCAAAAACAAGGATTCAAACCTCAAAATAATGATGCTTCCCAAAACTTCATCATGTTTCAATTTTTAGAACTTTAAGTCCGAAACACGCCAAACGACGTCCGATTTTAACCAAACTTTATAGAAAGTACTTAAAATATATATAAGACCTATACCGGGCACTGGAATCAAAATACGGGCCCGATATCATTTCAATTTTTCTTAACAATTTTAGAAAAATAATTTCTTTTAAAAATATATTTCTCGGATTCGGGACCTCGGAATTCGATTTCCGATATACGCCTAAGTCCCATATTTTCCTATGGACCCTCCGGGACCGTCAAATTACGGGTACGGGTCCATTTACCCAAAAAGTTGAACAAAGTCAAATTTATTCATTTTAATATCAAAACTTAGCATTTTTTTTATAGAATTTCATATTTAAACTTTCAGGCTACGCGCCCTGTCACGACCCGGATTTCCCACCCTCGGGGGTCATGATGGCGCCTACTAACAGGAGCTAGGCAAACCAACTTAATTAATATTTTCATTAAACACTCATTCCTTTTTAACAATTAACAGCATTAAATAAAGGCAATGGAATTAAAAACATAAGCGGAAGTCTCAAATCTAGATAACTGAATAAAATACCAAAATTCCAACATAAATTTCTACCCCGGGACAGGTGTCACATACTCATGAACATCTAAGAAGTACTAAATACAAAGTCTAAAAGAAATATAATCTGTTTATATCGGGTACAATGAGATGACAGCCAAATGTAAGGATAGAAGGGAGACGCCGGGCCTACGGACGCATGTAAGCTACCTCGGGTCTCTCTGGATTGAAGGTATGCTCCCGTGCTAAAGCTGCTGCTGCTGCTGCTTAGAACCTATACCTGTGCAAAAATGCAGAGAGTGTAGTACCAGCACAACCAACCCCATGTGTTGGTAATTGCCTAGCCTAACCCCGGCGAAATAGTGACGAGGCTAGACCGAACACTACATAAACATGTGCAGATATAAATATACAGCAGAAATAAGAAATACAAGGCAACTAGCAATATGAGGGGGAATCATGCTGTGGGGAGATAACTATATTAACAGCAAATCCAAAGTAACAATCTAAGGAAACTTATAGTCTACAGCGAACAAGGAACTAATACCAACAATAAACACATTTGTATCAATAACTGTTGCGGCATGCAACCCAATCCACAATGTCATTGTTGCAGCGTGCAACCCGACCCTCATAATTTATTATTGTTGCGGCGCACAACGCGATTCTCAAATAGCATTTAGAATTGTTGCAGTGCGCAACCTGATCCTCAAGTATCATTGTTGCAGCGTGCAACCCGATCCATATCATTTACCTCTCAACCTCACCCAAGAAACAGTGACAAATAAAAGGGCAAGGGAGCAACAAGTATTTGGAAGGAAATCCCGGCAAGGGTACACAACAACCAATAATAACTCGGCAAGGGGTAAATCACTACTCTTCTCTTTCTTTCAGTACATATCCTAGTTCACATTATCGCTCGAGCCAAATCTCCAAGAGTGTTCTTATCATATACTTCCATAGGTTCATATATCAAGCCGAGCCAATGCTCCAAGTAGTTTCCATGATCAGAATTTCTTTCACAAGGTCTTTTCAACACATAGGAACCTTTAATTAAGCATGGAAGACATAACAATAACCAAACCATCCATATATAAGGACTCACGGTCATGCTAGACACCAATGTATAGAAACTCATCACAATGCCTATACATCGTAATCGATCAATTAGCAATTAGCACACAAGACTCAACTCCTATTCCCTCAAGATAGGGTTAAACCAAACACTTACCTCAAACTTCCACGGTCAATTCAATCCTCAACAACCGCTTCCCCTCTCGAATTCGGCTCTAACTCAATCAAATCTATGAAATAATGACTTCACGTTATCAATATCTGCTAAACAAATCAAACCCAATGACTAATTATAGCTTTTTCATCAATTTACCCCAAAAGCTCAAAAATGTCCCCGGGCCCACATGGTCAAAACCCGAGGTTCAAACCAAAACCTGACTACCCATTCTCCCATGAACTCAAATATATAAGTTATTTTGGAATCGGACCTCGAATTGAGGTCCAAAACCTCCAATTTTAGAAAACCTAGGTTCTACCCTAAATTCCCAAATTTCCCCATTTAAATCTTTGTTTTGATGCTGAAATTATGTTTAAAGATGTTAAAGAGTAAAGAAAATGATTTAGAAATCACTTACCAATCGTTTTGGAGAAGAAGAATCGTTTGGAAAATCGCCTCTTGTGTTTTGGGTTTTGAAAAAGTGAAAAATAACTGAAAATCCTGACCTTATATACCTTCTGATGGCTTAGCGCGGACCGCACAAAATGCACCGCGGCCGCGCTAAGGAGTTGGAAATTAACAACTCCCTGAACCCTCTCAGCGCAGATCATACTAATTTGGAGCGTGGCCACGCTGGAGGTCTTGACCAAACCCCTACTTTCTGAATTTCCCAGTGCGGACCGCACTGATATGAGATGCGGCCGCGCGGGTCAACCTGGAACTACTGGCCCTCTGAACCTAGCCATGTGAACCACGCAAAAGTGCACCGCGGCCGTGCGACTTCCACTGCGGACCGCGCTAAGGCGATTGCGGGCGTGCTGAGGCCTGCAATTTCCTGAACAACATTTGATGTTTTCTAAGTCTAAGGCCTCCTAGGCCTACTCAAAACTCACCCGAGCCCTCGGGGCTCCAAACCGAACATACATATAAACTCAAAAACATCCTACGGACTCATCTGTGCGATCAAATTGCCCAAACAACATCATAATCATCAATTTAGACCTCAAGACCCAGGATTTCCTTCCAATTTTCATAAAACATCAAGTTTAGAGTTTTTAGTCCAAAACACGTCAAACGACGTCCAAATTCAACCAAACTTTAAAGAAAGTACTTAAATTATATATAAGACTTGTACCAGGCGCCGGAACCAAAATACGAGCCCGATACCACAATCTTTTAATCAAATTTCATTTTTTCCAATTTCCTTAATTATTTTCAGAAAATAATTTCACATAAAAATTCATTTCTCGGACTTGGGGCCTCGGAATTTGATTCCAGGCATACACCTAAGTCCTATATTTTCTTACAGACCCTCAGGGACTGTCAAATCATGAGTCCGAGTCCTTTTGCCCAAAACGTTGATTGAAGTCAAACTTAATCAATTAAATACCAAGATTTAACATTTTTCTCACAGAATTTATATTTAAACTTTTTGGCTACGCACCTGGACTACGCACACAAATCAAGGAAACCCCAAATGAGGTTCTCACGGGCTCAGAAGTACATAGTGAGTTGGAACACAGGTGATGACCCATTGGGTCGTCACATTCTCTACCTCTAAAACAGACATTCGTCCTCGAACGGACAAAAGAAAGAAGTACCTGAGTCAGGGAAAAGATGGGGATAACGGCTCTGCATATCATACTCGGACTCCCAGGTCTATGGCTAAGGAGGCTGACCTCTCCACTGAACACGAACAGAAGGAAAACTCTTGGACCTCAACTGACAAACCTGCTGGTCTAGAATGGCTACCGGCTCCTCCTCATAGGACAAGTCCTTGTCCAACTGGAAAGTACTGAAGTCTAACACATGGGTAGGATCGCCGTGATACCTTTGAAGCATGGATACATGAAAAACTGGTTGCACGACTGATAAGCTAGGCGAAAATACAAGTCTATAAGCCACCTCTCCCACTCGATCAAGAATCTCAAACGGGCCAATGAACCTAGGGCTAAGCTTGCCCTTCTTCCCAAATCTCATCACGCCCTTCATAGGCGACACACGGAGCAATACCCGCTCACCAACCATGAAAGTTACGTCTCGAACCTTACAATCTGCATAGCTCTTTTGCCTAGACTGAGCTGAATGAAGTCTGTCCTGAATGATCTTGACCTTGTCCAAGGCCTCCTAAACCAAATCTGTACCTATCAACCGAGCCTCTCTCGGCTCAAATCATCCAACCGGAGACCGACATCGCCTACCATATAAACCCTTATAAGGAGCCATCTGGATGCTCGACTGGTAGCTGTTGTTGTAAGCAAACTCTGCCAAAGGCAAGAACTGATCCCACTAACCTCCAAAATCAATAACACAAGCTCGGAGTATATCCTCCAAAATCTGAATAGTCCACTCAGACTAACCGTCCGTCTGGGGATGAAATGCCGTGCTCAAGTCTACCCATGTGCCCAACTCTCGCTGAACTGCTCTCCAGAAGCGCGAGGTAAACTGTGTACCCCTATCCAAAATGATAGACACGGGCACACCATGAAGGCGGACAATCTCCCGAATATAGATCTCAGCGAATCTCTAATAAGAATAGGAGACTGCCACAAGAATGAAATGTTCTGACTTGGTCAAACTATCAACAATAACCCATATCGCATCGAACTTCTTCTGAGTCAACGAAAGTCCACTAACAAAATCTATGGTAATCCGCTCCCATTTCCACTCGGGAAGCTCAATCTTCTGATGTAAACCACCACGCCTATGTTTCTCGTACATAACATGCTGAAAATTCAAACAACGAGCTACATATGCCACGATATCCTTCTTTATCCTACTCCACCAATAATGCTGCCGCAAGTCCTGATACATCTTCGCTACTACCGGGTGAATAGAGTACCTGGAGCTGTGGGCCTTCTCCAAAATCAACTCTCGAAGCCCATCCATGTTGGGAACACAAACTCACCCTTGTAATATCAAAACTCCATCTGCATCTAGGGTAACCTGCTTGGCACCACCTCGCTACACCGTGTCTCTAAGGACATACAAATAGGGATCATCAAACTACCGATCACGGATACGCTCTAATAAGGAAGAACGAGCGACCGTGCAAGCTAACATACGACTGGGCTCAGAAACATCCAGTCTCACGAACTGATTGGCTAAGGCCTGAACATCCAAAGCAAACGACCTCTGACTGACTAGAATATAAGCAAGACTGCCCATGCTGACTGACTTCCTACTCAAAGCGTCAGCCACTACATTAGCCTTCCCCGGATGATATAAAATAGTGACATCATAATCCTTCAACAACTCCAACCACCTCCTCTGCCTCAAATTCAACTCTTTATGCTTGAACAAATACTGAACACTCTTGTGGTTAGTGAGCACCTGACATGCCACACCATATAAGTAGTGCCTCCAAATCTTCAAGGCGTGAACAATGGCTGCCAACTTTAAGTCATGCGCTAGATAGTTCTTCTCATGAATCTTCAACTGCCTTGAAGCGTAAGCTATAACCTTGCCATCCTGCATCAATACTGCGCCAAGTCCAATACGGGAAGCATCACAATAAACGGTATAAGGCCTAGATCTTGTGGGCAAAACCAACACCGGTGCCGTAGTCAGAGCTGTCTTGAGCTTCTAAAAGCTCGCCTCACATTCATCCGACCATCTGAACTGGGCACCCTTCTGGGTCAACCTAGTCATCGGGGCTGCAATAGATGAAAACTGCTCCATAAACCGATGGTAGTAGCCTGCTAACCCCAAGAAACTCCGAATCTCTGTCGCTAATGCTGGTCTAGGCCAGTTCTTGACTGCCTCTATCTTCTTCGGGTCCACCTGAATACCCTCAGGTGATACAACGTGACCCAAAAATGCTACTAAACTCAGCCAGAACTCACACTTGGAGAACTTGGAATACAACTGACTATCCCTCAGAGTTTGAAGAACCACTCTAAGGTGCTGCTCATGCTCCTCCTGACTGTGGGAGTACACCAAAATATCATCAATAAAGACTATCACGAACATGTCCAAATATTGCCTGAACACTCAGTTCATCAACTCCATGAATGCTGTGGGGCATTGGTCAACCCAAATGGCATGACCAAGAACTCGTAATGCCCATACCGAGTAGGAAAAGCTATCTTAGGGACATCGGATGCCCTAATCCTCAACTGGTGGTAGCCAGATCTCAAGTCAATCTTGGAAAATACTCTGTCACCCTGAAGCTAGTCGAACAAATCATCAATCCTCAGAAATGGATACTTATTCTTAATTGTTACCTTGTTCAATTGTCGGTAATATATACACATCCGCATCGACCCATCATTCTTCTTGACGAATAACACTGGCGCGCCCCAAGGCGAAACATTAGGTCTAATGAAACCCTTATCTAACAGATCCTGCAACTGGTCCTTTAACTCCTTCAACTCTGGTGGGGCCATACGATATGGTCGGATAGAAATAGGCTGGGTGACCGGAGCCAAATCAATACAGAAATCAATATCCTTGTCGGGTGGCATACCCGGCAGGTCTGAAGGAAAAATATCGGGAAACTCCTTGACAATAGGCATAGAATTTATGGAAGGGACCTCAGCACTGGAATCACGCACATAGGCCAAATAGGCCAGACACCCCTTCTCGACCATACGTCAAGCCTTCACATACGATATGACTCTACGGGTAGAATGGCCTGGAGTCCCTCTCCACTCTAAGCGAGGCATACCCGGCAAGGCTAAAGTCACAGTCTTGGCATGGCAGTCCAAGATAGCGTGATAGGGTGATAACCAATCCATACCCAAAATGATATCAAAGTCAACCATATCTAAGAGCAACAAGTCTACACGGGTCTCAAGACCCCCCAATCACTACGACACACGAACGATGGACTCTGTCGACCACGACAGAGTCACCCACCGGTGTAGACACATATATAGAAATACCCAAGGCATCACTAGGCATGACCGAGCATGGTGCGAAATAAGATGAAACATATAAATACGTAGATCCTGGATCAAATAGTACTGAAGCATCTCGATCACAAACCAGAACCGTACCTGTAATCACCGCATCTGAGGCCTCTGCCTCGGGCCTAGCCTGAAGTGCATAACAATGGGGCTGGGCCCCACCACCATGAACTGTATCTCTAGGTCGCTCTGCTGCTATCTGACCTCCGCCCCTGGCGGTCTGAGCTCCACCTCTATGACCTTTACCTCCACCTCTATGGCCTCTACCTCCACCTCTCGCTGGCTGTGGAGTATTCGGTGACTGGATCATAGGACGGGGACCCTGCTGCTGCGACTGTGTACCCCTCAATCTCGGGAAAGCTCTCCTAATGTGACCATACTCACCACACTCATAAAACCCCTCCGAACACTATGGCTGGCCCTAGCGACCTGAATGACCTCCACGAATACTCTGAAGTGGCGGTGCGCTAATGGGAGATGGTGGTGCAACGAGTGACTGCTGATCAGAATAATGCTCATGGAAACCACGATCACCCGGGGAACCCTGAGAAAACTTGGAGGGCTGACTGGAAAAGCCTAGAAGGCTGGCCCCTATCATAAAAATCCCTGCCCCCAGATAAGGCACCACTGAATCGACCTGTGTGATGGGGTCTCATGTCTGCTCTATGGCCACCCCTTGTGCCAGAACTATCTCAAATCGGCGAGCCACAGTGAGCGCCTCCTGAAAGCTGATCTCACTACCAGTCTCCCTATCCATCTAGAGACGAATCGGCTAAATCAAACCATCAATAAATCTCCTCACTCTCTCCCACTCAGTGGGGAGTATGATAAGAGCATGGCGGGCTAGATCGTTAAACCGGGTCTCTTATTGAGTGACCGTCTTAGAGCCCTGTTGGAGGCTCTCAAACTGCCTCCGATAAGCATCCATCTGAGTGGCGGGGAGAAAATTCTCCAGAAACAACTCTGAAAACTTATCCCAAGTCAAAGACGACAACCATGCTGGTCTGGCTAAACAGAATTCCCTCCACCAAGTCTTGGCGGATCCAGATAAACGAAAGGCAGCAAAATCAACTCCATTGGACTCCACAATGTCCATGTTCCGAAGAACCTCATGGTAGCTATATAAGAAATCCTGGGGGTCCTCAGAAGTAGCACCGCTAAAAGTAGTAGTGAAGAGCTTGGTGAACCTATCCAGCCTCCACAAAGCATCTGTGGACATAGCCGCTCCATCATCGGTCTGAGCTATTACCTCCGGCTGAACTCCCACAGCTGGTTGAACCACTGGAATTTGACCCTGGGGAGCTACCTGCTCCAGAGTACATGTTGCAGGAGTCTGGGCTCCTCCTCCAGCCTATGAAGTGGCTGGTGCTACCGGGAGCAATCCTGCTCGAGTGACGTCTCCATGAGGCCTACTAACCGGACCAAAGAATCCTGAAGAACTGGGGTAGCTATAAACCCCTCTAGGACCTGAGTTGGGCCCACTGGAGCTGCTGGGATTGGGGCTGAAACCTCCTCTTCAAAGCCGACCTAAGGCTCCGCCGCTGGTACTACTATTCGGGGCTGAGCTCTGCCCATACCTCGACCTCTAGCACGACCTCGTCATCTACCCCTAGCGAAAGCTGCCTGGGGCTCGGACTGCTGATCAGTAGATGAAGAAGCACGTGTTCTCTCCATCTACGAGGAAATAGAGTAGAAGTCAAATTAGCATTGACTAATCAAACCGCACGACAAGGAAGAACAAATGAGAGATTTTTCCTAACTTGGCAGCCTCTGGGGGATAAGTACAAACGTCTCCGTACTAATCCCTCAGACTTTACTACGTTTGTCCGTGAGTTCTGAGACCTATGTAACCTAGTGCTCTGATACCAACTTGTCACGACCCGGATTTTCCACCATCGGGGGTTGTGATGGCGCCTACTAATAAGAGCTAGGCAAGCCAACTTAATTAACATTTTCATTAAACACTCATTCCTTTTTAACAATTAACAACATTAAATAAAGGCAACGGAATTAAAATCATAAGTAGAAGACTCAAATCTAGATAACTGAATAAAATACCAAATTCCAACATATATCTCTACCCTGGGACTGGAGTCACATACTGACGAACATCTAAGAAGTACTAAATAAAAAGTCCGAAAGAAATATAATCTATTTGTCTCGGGTACAATGAGATGACATCCAAATGCAAGGATAGTAGGGAGATGTCGGGCCTGCGGACGCCTGCAAGCTACCTCGGGTCTCTCTGGACTGAAGGTATGCTCCCGTGCTAAAGCTGTTGCTGCTCAGAACTTGTACCTGTGCAAAAATGCACAGAGTGTAGCATTACCACAACTGACACCATATGCTGGTAAGTACCTAGCCTAACCCCGGCGAAGTAGTGACGAGGCTAGACCGGACACCACATAAACCTATGCAGATATAAATATACAGCGAAAATCGAAATACAAGGCAACTAGCAATATGGGGGGGAGGGGGGTCAAGCTGTGGGGAGATAACTATATTAACAGCAAATCCAAAGTAACAATTGTGAGCACGTGATTTTTCCCCTATATGAATTACTCCCATAAACTCAAAACAAAATAATTTCTTTCCTTATTGGCAATTTAGTGGATTTTTGTGACATTTGACGTTGATTGTTTGCATTTTTGCTTGTGCATTTTAATTAATAAAAATATATAAATATATACTTGGCATTTGCATTTAGGGTTTAATTTCATATTTTTAGGATTAATTAGTAATTAGGTTACTTCAAAATAAAAAAAAAATAACAAAAATGGTTCTTTGCATTTCTACTTTTAATTTTTAGAATTTATCTTAAGTTTGCTTTTAAATTAGAAATCAGTTCATTTTGGAATTTTAATTAGCATAATTTTAGAGTCAATTTGGGTCCTATTTTTAATCTTACAATTCAAAACAAAAAATAATAAAATGATAAATAAATAAAATACAAAAGAAAAGGAGAAAATAAATAAAAGAAAATAAAATAAAAAGCAAGGGTTAGCAAATGTTTGGGCCAATTTCGTGCAACCCAGGCCAAAATTCCCAAGAGCCCAAGTCAAAATCTTCAAAATCCCACCCCCAACCCAATCCACAAAATTAATCTGGTCCAGCCCCCATATACAAAACGACATCATTTTGGATTAATGAAGGCCGATTAAATCCAAGCCATCCATTCACTTCAATCCAACAGCTCATAATTGACAGTGATTTTCAATAAAATTGTCTGAAAATTTTAAAAAAAAAAACTAAAGATCAACTCCTCTCTTCCTCGTACCTACTGTCTTCGCCGGCTCCACCTTACGCCGCCGCCGAAAATTGCCTCACGGCGGCGGCCGACCTCCAAACTCGCCCAACTTTTCACCAAAGATTCCCCCTTCCCTCCTCTTTCCATATCCGCACTTGAAATCCTTCGAAACCCAGCAAAAATCCTCAAATATAGCAAACCCTAGGCGCCGCCGCCACCACCGTTCATGGTGGCGCCGCCCCCAAAACCCTACCAAACTCACACCCCAAAGCCACCAACCCTCCCTCATCATGAATCCATCGTTATCCTCCTTCGAAAACCCTACGAGCCCTTCGAATGTTGAATTCGAGGTCCAAGCTTTGAAGTTCAATTGTAAACCTGAGCATGCTAGGGTTTTTCACCTAAGTCTGAGTCTAAGTTGGTGAGTTCCTATGTGTATTCCATTTTTTTCCTTTTATTTCCTCTTTGTTTTGTTGTTTCTTTTCCTCTTCTTTTACTATTTTGGTATTCATTGTCGTGTTGTTATTTTGATTGCTATTTGAATAAAATTTAGCTAAATAGTTTGTCACTTTGATGTGTTTTGATTGTTCGTAGTTTGCGCTCGAATTTTGGTTTTACTACCTTTAGATTAATTGCTTTCATGGCCAAATGAGTTATAAAGTTTTTAGGGTTCTGTTTAATTCAGTTGGTTCTGCCCTAGTTGATTTTATTGAAGTGGTATTTGATTTCAATTAAAATAATTCGTGCTTAGTGTTATTAACTTGATTTCAGTCAGTAATTATTAGCCTATATTTAATTTTATTTTTTAATCAAAGAGCTGTTTGGTTATAGTTGAGTAGGATAGATCTTTGCTTAACCATAGTCAATCCTTGACCAATTATCAGGGTTGGATGTTTGGGTTTGACTAGGTTGGTAATTTTAGGATTAGTTCAAGGCTAATTAGGTACTTAGAGTAGAACAGAAATGCTGTAGGTTAAGTTGGAACACCCTAGGTTCTTCTAGAATATGTATTTAACGATAATTTCAGGAACTTAGGGTAATAACTTAGGCAACAATTCAGAAAATAAAGGACTATTTGGGTAAAAATGAAAATAAAAAGAGGGGAAAAATGGGTAAGGAAATCTAGAAGCTTCCCCTGAATTTTGCCTATAAAAAGGCAGCTTACTTGCCTTCATGAAGAAGTTTTTGGATATGGGAAAATTCCCCAAAGTGGTCCAGATCTGAAAATTCTCTCTAATATTTCTCTGCAAGTTTTGAATAGCTGGAAAACTTCAAATTCAAATTCAAAAACAGATAGTTTGAAAGATGAGAGTTTAGAATTTCAGTTTAGATCAAAGTTCTTAAAAATCCAAAAAAAAAAAACAATACAAAAGGTCCAAAAAATCCTATTCTGTTGAAGTTCCTCCAATTTGAAATTCTAGTTGCTCATACAAGTTTCCTACCTTAGTTAAGAGCAGAAATAGTTTGAGATATTCCTGGTATTTGGTTGCCTAAATTCAGAAGTGTGCCTAGGTTGGACTTCGAGTTAATTTGGGTTTGATCAAGCCTGTTTTGGTCATTTTGTGGTGTTATTCTTCTGCCAATTCAATATTGGGCTATGTGATGCTATCTTGAATCCAAAATCTGTCTTGAGCTGTTGAATCCTACTGCTGATTGCTCGATTGCTTGCTGAATCTTCCTTCTCCTCTGATTTGCATCAGATTCCAGGTACTCATTTGATCTACCATGGCCTAAAAGCTAAGGAACTTGTAGCTGAAGTTTTGATTGGAAATAATAGGCTGACTTAAGGGCTCGAAATGCCTACGTTTCTATTTGTTCATATATGCTTATTCTGTTTTTGCTTGTGTATACATTAGTCTCCATGTTAGGTCGTGTAGTAGCAATATTTAGAACTTGACAAATTAGAACTCTTGATGTTTGGTATAACTGGACTGTATAATTGGACTGGACTATATCAGCCATGAACTGTAGATCATGTTAGCATTTAACATTTAGTTATTGTAGCTGAAGCGTTCCAGTTATTGTAGCATTTGAAATAGCATTCAACATTTAGCTGTGTTAGTATAGCTGTTAGTGAAATTCGATATTAGATGGAGTTCTAATACTAAGGCAGAGTTGAATCCATGGCCACCGGATTTAGAAATAATTCGCATAGGTTTAAACGGAGTGCTGGAATTAGGCCTGAAACCATTTTTTAGTATACAAATCCATGTCCAGGTTTAAAAAATAGATCTAAAATCAGTATTGTGGCTTAAAATATTCAACAGTTTAATTGATACATCATATGATCTCACCTTGGCTTTCAAAAATGATCTCAACTGGTTTAGTGGTCTAAATAGTTTCGGTTTTTATCATTTGATTTTGCTAATCATCATATTACCCGCCTTTGTCATTTTATAAGTACTGCATATGATAATTTTCCTACTTTAATCTCATTTCCTTGTGTGAATGACGATAGAACTGGTATCCAAACCAGCGTAGGTAGTTAAAAGCTGGTTCTGAAATCGAAATTTCAATATTTAGTTAGTAACCATGTTAGTTAATCATCTTGGGCCTACTGATAAATTTTTAGAATTCATAGTATTAATCCATTAACTTAATGAATCTGATTGCGTGCCCACAGTCATGGGCCAACCATTGAGGCCCAACAAAATCATTGGAGGCTGAAAATATTTTAAGATCATGAGGATTAATTTGCAATATAAATTTGGGTTTTTGAGTTAGGTAGCGGGTTCAAATTAAGAGGGTCCTCCCTTTTGTTTGAACTCGGACTTGAACTCGAGGCCCAACTTTATAAATGCAAATTAATTAGGCCCCGTTTTAGAGACAAAGAAATAGAAAATCTTAGTTTGCTTTAGGTTGGCCTGTAAATAAAAATGAGATGAGCCTCGCCAAAAAGAATGCATAAATTGCAGGGCCCTCATTTAATGCTTATATTAAAATACTTAGAATTCAGGATGTGCCGTTTAGCCAATTTCCACGACCTCCCGCAATGATAAAAACACGTTAGTCGCTTTAGGCGCGTTTTTAATAATTTTACCTTCCTTAATATGGGTGTGCATTTCATGTAACCCAAATCCAAATCCCAAAACGTTGAGTGAGAATGTGTCGAGGATCCGGGTGCATTTCATGTGACGTGATCCCCAAACACGTTTTTAAAACGATGTTCATTTTCTTAAAAAAATCCAACTAAAAGCGATAATAGTTCTAAAATTGCACCATAAGGATAACATGTATTAAAATCAAATTTTAGCCAAATATAGCAGTTGAGCGACCGTGCTAGAACCACGAAACTCGGGAATGCCTAACCCCTTCTCCCGGGTTAACAGAATTCCTTACTCGGATTTCTGGTTCGCGACTGTAATATAGATTCAAATCCTTTCCTCAATTCGGGATTCAAACCGGTGACTTGGGACACCATAAATCTTCCAAGTGGCGACTCTAAATCTCTTAATAAACTAATCCCATTTTGATTGTCCTTTAATTGGAAAAACTCCCTTTTATTATACCATTCCGACGGTGTAGCGAAAGAGGAGGTGTGACAACAATCTAAGGCAACTTATAGTCTACAGCGAACAAGTAACTAATACCAACAATAAACACATTTATATCAATAACTGTTGTGGCGTGAAACCCAATCCACAATGTCATTGTTGCGGCGTGCAACCTGATCCACAATGTCATTGTTGCGACGTGCAACTCGATCTACAATGTCATTGTTGCGGCGTGCAACCCGACCCTCATCATTTATTATTGTTGTGGCGCACAACCCGATCCTCAAATAGCATTTAGCATTGTTGCGGCACACAACCCGATCCTCATGTATCATTGTTGCGGCATGCAACCCGATCCATATCATTTACCTCTCAACCTCACCCAAGCAACAGTCACAAATAAAAGGGCAAGGGAGCAACAAGTATTTGTAAGGAAATCCCGGCAAGGGTACACAACAACCAATAATAAACCGGCAAGGGGTAAATCACTACTCTTCTCTTTCTTTCATTACATATCCTAGTTCACATTATCGCTCGAGCCAAAGCTCCAAGAGTGTTCTTATCATATACTTCCATAGGTTCATATATCAAGCCAAGCCAATGCTCCAAGTAGTTTCTATGATCACAATTACTTTCACAAGGTCTTTTCAACACATAGGAACCTTTAATTAAGCATGGAAGACATAACAATAACCAAACCATCCATATATAAGGACTCACGGTCATGCTAGACACCAATGTATAGAAACTCGTCACCATGCCTATACATCGTACTCGATCAATTAGCAATTAGCACACAAGACTCAACTCATATTCCCTCAAGCTAGGGTTAAACCAAACACTTACCTCAAACTTCCACGGTCAATTCAATCCTCAACAACCGCTTCCCCTCTCAAATTCGGCTCCAACTCAACCAAATCTATGAAATAATGACTTCACGTTATCAATATGTGCTAAACAAATCAAACCCAATGACTAATTATAGCTTTTTCATCAATTTACCCCAAAAGGTAAAAAAATGCCCCCGAGCCCATATGGTCAAAACCCGAGGTTCGAACCAAAACCCGATTACCCATTCCACCATGAACTCAAATATATAAGTTATTTTAGAATCGGACCTCGAATTGAGGTCCAAAACCCCCAATGTTATAAAACCTAGGTTCTACCCTAAATTCCCAAATTTCCCCATTAAAATCTTTGTTTTGAAGTTGAAATTATGTTTAAAGATGTTAAGGAGTAAAGAAAATGAGTTAGAAATCACTTACTAATCGTTTTGGAGAAGAAGAATCGTTTGGAAAATTGCCTCTTGTGTTTTGGGTTTTGAAAAAGTAAAAAATAACTGAAAATCCCGACCTTATATACCCTTCTGAAGGTTCAGCGCGGACCGCGCAAAAGTGCACCGCGGCCGCGCTGAGGAGTTGGAAATTCACAACTCTTTGAACCCTCCCAGCGCAGACCGCACTGATTTAGAACGCGGTCGCGCTGGAGGTCTTGACCAAACCCCCACTCTCTAAATCTCCCAGCGCGGACTGCACTGATATGGGACGCGGTCGTGCTGGTCGACCTGGAACCACTGGCCCTCTGAACCTAGCCACGCGGACCGCGCAAAAGTGCACCGCAGATGCGCAACTTCTACCACGGACCGTGCTAAGGCAACCGCGGGCGCGCTGAGGCCTGCAATTTCCTGAACCTGCAACATCTGATATTTTCTAAGTCTAAGGCCTCCCGGGCCTACTCAAAACTCACTCGAGCCCTCGGGGCTCCAAGCTGAACATACATATAAACTCAAAAACATCCTACGGACTCATCCGTGCGATCAAATCACCTAAACAACATCATAATCATCAATTTAGACCTCAAGACCTCTGATTTCCTGTCAATTTTCATAAAACATCATGTTTAGAGTTTTTAGTCCAAAACACGTCAAACAACGTCCAAATTCAACCAAACTTTACAGAAAGTGCTTAAACTATATATAAGACTTGTATCGGGCGTCGAAACATAAATACGAGCCTGATACCACAGTCTTTTAATCAAATTTCATTTTTTCAATTTCCTTAATTATTTTCAGAAAATAATTTCACATAAAAATTCATTTCTCGAACTTGGGACCTCGAAATTTGATTCCGGGCATACACCCAAGTCCTATATTTTCCTACGGGTCCTCCGGGGACCGTCGATCATGATTCCGAGTCCGTTTGCCCAAAACGTTAACCGAAGTCAAACTTAATCAATTAAATACCAATATTTAACATTTTTCTCACAGACTGCTCACACAAATCGAGGTAACCCCAAATGAGATTCTCACGGCCTCAGAAGTACATAGTGAGTAGGAATACAGGTGATGACCCTTTAGATCGTCATACACCCGGACTGCTCACGCAAATCAAGGCGACTCTAAATAAGGTTTTCAAGGCCTCGAAAGCACTGAATTATTTAAAAACAAGTGATGACCCCTTTGGGTCGTCAATATATATATATATATATATATATATATATATATATATAGTGGATCGGGTTGCACGTCGCAACAATATTATATGTAAGTATTATGGATCAGGCTGCACACCACAACGATACTTATATGGATCGGGTTGCACGCTGCATAGATATATATATATTGGATCGGGCTGCGCGCCGCAGTGATATGATGCTTGGGCTGTAGGAGCCCCTCCGGAGTCTGTACACTACCAGTGAGCGTAGTCAACTATAAACTATGGATCGGGCTGCGCGCCACAGCGGTTATTATGATTATTTCTATTATGAAATATTATTGAGCTTGAGTGTTGAGTGTAAGTAATGAGTGATGAGTGCTGAGTCACGAGTGACTTAGAGTCTTGCCCGAGAGGCTATATTATGAGTGATACCTTACCCGAGGGGCCAACTTATGATATTTTTGCTGATTTTACTCTTCTTTTAAAATAAGCTTCTGTGGAAAACTGCTAAGTAAATGATTTCAAAGTATTTCAATTGAAAGTGAAGCTTTATGAAGAAACTGGTTTTAAAACTGTTGAGTTTGACTTGATATTCTGTCGTTTACTCTTCTTTATGATTTTTAACTGCTCGTTACTGCTTTCAGACCTTATTTACTTTAGTTACTTACTGAGTTGGCGTACTCACGTTACTCCATGCACCTTGTGTGCAGATCCATGTGCTCAAGCGGCTGAGTGAGGGCCCTCGGTATTATCAGAGTTTGCCGGAGACTGCAAGGTAGCTACATGGCGTCCGCAACCCTGCTTTCTTCCTTCATATCCTTGTTTTTCCTGCATTTTAGATTTGTTATGTATTAGACAATTATATTTGTATATTTAGAGGCTCTAGACTCATGATACCAGGTGTTTGGGCTGTGTTGGTTTAATGTTTTACTGATTTCCACACATCTTAGTTGTTTTACGCATTTCTTATGAGAATTTGAGATTTAATCTGTGTTAGAAAACGGTTTTATAAAAGAAATTTATTGTGGTTGATGGTTTTGGTTGGCTTACCTAGTATTGTGATAGGTGTCATCACGACCGGGCATTTGAGGTCGTGACATTAAGGTTTTCAAGTTGCATTATATATGAATTTGAATTTTTGTAGCTCGAATAGAAATATATACAAACTTGGGGAAGAAGAATAAAAAATTACCGAATTTTCGTGCTTGAAGATCTGCAGAATAAAAAAAGAAAGAAAAAAATGCTTATTTTTCAAACTTTGACCCATTGTTAATGGGCTATAGATTTGCAAAGTTGTAACTGGATTATTCTGCTGCAATGTATATTGATGAACAATATTTTTGTGTAATTCTCCCAAAATAAATTGAAGTGACCCAAAGTTTGGCCTCTTTACAAGCGTCCTTTTTCTCTTTGTAAGCGTCCTTTTGTTTCTATACAACCATGTTCTCGTAGTTTACAAAAGAAAATGAAACAGAGTACTAAACTAAAAGGGTTATTAAAGTAATTTAACTTTTAAAATAATGATTTTCTATTTTTTTAATATAACTAGTTTTAGAATATGCGCGATGCGCGTGTACCCTGTATTAATGTATATAAAATTTTAAAAATATATAATATTATTAAATGATACATTTAATTTATAAAATAAATTTTAAAAAATACTCTTGAAAAATATGAATACTGGTCCTATTTTTATCAACAAAGTAGAGAATGACCTAGTACTGAATGAAAATGACCAAGATAAAGAGGGCAGCCAAGTGCACTAAGCTTCCGCTATGAAAATGATCAAGATGTGGTTTCGAAAGCTCAGTATCATGTATTCTAGACATGTCAACTGCAAAAAGAAAATGAATTGGCGATTGGCAAATTATGTAGTTAAACAATAAAAATTCGTCACAAATTCTTCTTAGTGACATATTAGCGATTAATATTAATGATTGCTATTTTTCAACAATAATTACTATCTCACATAGCAATACTTAATTTTAAAGAATAACAAAATACGGATTTAATAACCAAACTTTTTTAAAACTACTAATTATGAATTAAAGTCAGCAAATAGCTCATATGAACAAAAAATAAAGAGGCAAATTGGTCATGTATAAAGAAAATACAAGGACAAAGAAAAAATAGTACACATAACGTGAAGCTTCCTTGTTGGAAGAGAAACTTTCCCCCTTTTTTTGTTGCCTCTTTTATTTTCTTCATGTTTTTTGTCTTTATTCGGAAAAGATATCAACACATAATTATGTTGAAAATATATTTTTTGATTTTACAATCCTATTCAATATAAATAATATTTTCAAAGGGTAAAAATGCGAATGACATGTTGCTAAGGGCATTCGTGCTAATATATATATATATATATATATATATATATTTTCCACAAAGATTTCAACATATTTTTTTCTCCCCTCCCACATCGCCCCTTTCCCCCGCCCCTTATCACTCTCATGTTTATCAATTATATAAAACCCCTAAAATTACGTTTTCATCCTATTTTCAAAAAGATTCCAACATATTTTTTTCTCTTACGTACAAATCAACCCAAATCTCTCCCCCTTCACATATATTAATCGATATTATTTTTAAAATTGCAATTTCAAAGGTTCTGCTTTGACACCTATTAAAAAACTTCAAAGCTTTGAATTTTAATATTCTGATTTTACAACAACAACAACAACATCTCAGTATAATCCCACAAGTGGGGTCTGAGGAGGGTAGTATGTACGCAGACCTTACCCCTACCCCGAGGGGCAGAGAGGCTGTTTCCAGGTGACCCTCGGCTCAAGAAAGTAACAAGAGATGATAAGTTAGTACTATCAATAAACTCATAATAAAATAACATAAAATATATTACATAACGTAAAATAATGAAATAACAACAATATAAGAAATATATGAAATACGAAAAAGATGAAAGGTATACTAATATCCAACAGCCAAAGCCTGCATCAGTAGCTGATCAGTAGCATCCTAAGACTAACTCCTAACTGTCTACTCTCTATCTAGTGCATTGTAGAAGTATCCACAACTTCCCTTAACCTACAACCTTAATGCTCGACCTCCACAATTTTCTGTCAAGGGACATGTCCTCCGTAATCCTAAGTCGCAACATGTCCTGCCTGATCACCTCTCCTCAATACTTCTTAGGCCTCCCTCTACCTCTCCTCGTACTCACCATAGCCAGTCGCTCGCACTTTCTCACCGGTGCATCAATGCTCCTCCTCTGAATGTGCTCGAACCATCTAATTCTTACTTCACGCATCTTGTCCTCTATGGGGGCACGCCCACCTTCTCTCGAATATCTTCATTCCTAATCTTATCCATCCTTGTATGCCCGCACATCCACCTCAACATCCTCATCTACGCTACTTTCATCTTTTGGATGTATGAGTTCTTAACCAGCCAACACTCGGTCCTATACAACATGGCAGGCCTAACCACTCCTCTATAAAACTTACCTTTTAGTAACGGTGGCACTTTCTTGTCATACAGAACTCCCATAGCTAACCTCCACTTCATCCACCCCACCCCTATACGGTGTGTGACATCCTCGTCGATCTCCCCGGTCCCCTGAATAACTGACCCAAGGTACTTGAAACTACCCCTCTCAGAGATGACTTGAGAGTCAAGCCTCACTTCCACTCCTGCTTCCGTCGGCTTGGCCCCAAGTTTGCACTCGAGGTATTCGGTCTTCGTCCTGCTCAACCTGAAACCTCTTGACTCAAGGGCATATCTCCAAACCTCTATCCTCACGTTGACTCCACGTCATGTCTCGTCAATTAGGACTATGTCATCAGCAAATAGCATGCACCATGACACCTTCCCTTGAATATGATGCGTTATGGCATCCATCACTAGTGCAAATAGGAAAGGGCTGAACGCAGACCCTTGGCGCAACCCCGTAACAGCCGGAAAATACTTGGAGTCGCCTCCTACTATCCTAACCCTCGTCTTAGCTCCATCATACATGTATTTAATCACCCTAATGTAGGCAACCGGGACCCCTTTAGCCTCTAAGCATCTCCATAAGACCTCCCTAGGAACCCTATCGTACACTTTCTCTAGATCGATAAACACCATGTGGAGATATTCTTCTATCCCCATATTTTTCCACCATCCTCCTAATAAGGTAGATAGCTTCTGTGTTAGATCTCCCCGGCATGAACCCGAACTGGTTGTCTGAAATAGACACCGTCCTTCATACTCTCATTTCTACGAATCTCTCCCAAACTTTCATATTATGACTTAGTAATTTGATACCCTTATAGTTGTTACAGCTCTGAATATCGCCTTTGTTCTTATACAACGGAACCATTGTACTCCACCTCCACTCTTCAGGCATCCTATTAGTCTTGAATATAACATTAAACAATCCAGTAAGCCATTCCAAGCTTGCTCTACCCACACACCTCCAAAGTTCAACCGGAATTTTATCTGGCCCGGCAGCTCTGCCACTCCTCATTTTATGTATTGCCTCCATGACCTCATCGACCTCAATGTCCTTACAATAACTTAATATTTTGATTTTACAAATTTGTGATTTATTTGGATTGAATGTTCTAGCAAATGATTGAGAATATACATTGGAGTTTATATCTCAATTTTGAAGGAGATTGGTTAAGTTTAAAGTTGAGTTGAGATAAAATTTCATATTAAAACTCGAATAAGAAGTTTTAAAATTGTATCATGATTATATGATAATTGTAGCACATTTGTATCAATATTCAGATTTTATGAATTTATGGTTTGCTTGGGTTGGGTGTTCTCACAAACGATTGAGAATATACTTTGGAATTTATATCTCAATTTAAAGGGAGATTGATTAAATTTATAATTGTTTTAGGTAAAATTTAGATTGAAACACGAGGAATAAGAATTTCATAATTGTATGTAATTATATCATAATTATTTCCTGACTGTATTAGAATTATATTATTATTATATCTGAATTGTATCAATACATGAAATGATACCTGATACAATAATGATACAAGTTTAATACCATATTTTGTATTTGAATTTTATCAATTTTTATTGGTTTGTATTTTTTTGTATGTGATGTATTTTTCCTCTCCGACTTCAATCTGAAAATAAAAGTTATAATTATTGGTAGTTTTGTGCTACTTTTTATGGAGTTTGCTGCTGGTGTTAGGTGAAATTTCATATTGAAACTTGAAGAGGAAGAAGTTAAGAATTGTATCACATGTATCATAAATTTATAAAAATTATTTTAAATTACATCATAAATGTATGACAATTGTACATAAATTATATATGATACATCAAACGTAAAACAACATGATATACTACTAATACAAGTATAATACAATATTGTATTAGGATTGTATAAAATTTTATCAGATTTATATTAAAATTGCCTCAAAAGTATATTTGAATTGTATTTGATTACATGATACAATTACTAAATCTTATGTCAATTCCTTTGTGGAATAAATGTTAAACATATAGAGACTTATTAGATTTTTTTATTCGTAACTTTATTAGATTGAAAGCTAATTGGTTGTCTTACTTTATTAAAGAAGCCAACCCAAAAGCAGAAAATTTTGGTCAAATAAACTACTTATAAAATTTAATTTAAAATATTAAAATTTAATAAAAGTTTCTAAATATTCTTTTAAAAAAATTCCTGAAAAAGACCCAAATAAGGATAGAGTTTATTATATGGACCTTAGAATTGTTGTCTTACTTCCCCTTTTGGCGTTTGATGCTACCTTCTTCAAATCCTACCAAGATTTGGTGAAAACTTGGGTGGGAAAGGATGTCTGTACCTCATGAAGAAGTGCTGCTACTACAAAGAAAATTTTTTCGCCCGAGTTCCATTACTTATGTTGGCGGATAAAGATGATGATTATCGAGAATTTTACTCTCTTCTGAAGAAGAAAGTTTCATGCATATTTGTCCCAGAAATTAGAGGGTGAGAGTGTTTTCTATCGGAAGGATGATCGTTCACCATGTCATATACCGGAGAGATGAACTGGTTGCACCCCTTCTCTCATATCAATATACAGCTACCCCCACGAGAAAACTTATTAGCTTCAGAGGGTCTCAGAGAAAAACCTGAAGAAGAGATCTGGAACTGCATGGACAAAGCTATCTTATCGGCTAGTCCTTCTCTTACATCAGATTATGTATTGGTGGTTAATTATTATGGACGTGTTATATGACGACCCGGTCCATCGTCATGTGAGTTACCGCTCCGTTTTAAATATTTTTTGCTTCTTTATGTTTTATTATATGAGTCTTGGGTGAATGAATTGATTTTGATTGATTTTGGATGGAAATGAGACACTTAGTCTCCTCAAGGAAGGCTTGTTTTAAAAAAATCAATCGGACATTGATCTATGAGTTAGAGGGCTCGAATGTAATTTCTGGTGATTCGGTTAGCTTCGGGGGATGATTTGTGACTTAAGAGTGTGATCGGAATTGATTTTGGAGGTCCGGTGTAGAATAAAGCTTGAATTGGCGAAGTTAGAATTTTGGCGAATTCCGGTTGATAGGCGAGATTTTGATCCGAGGGTCGGAATGGAATTTCGAGAGTTGTTGTAGCTTCGTTAGGTGATTTTGGATGTGTGTGCAAAATTTCATATCATTCAGAGGTGTTTCAGTTGGGTTTTTGATTGAATGCGACTTTTGGAAGATTTGGATGAACTTAGGCTTGAATCCAATATAATATGATGGTTTTGGTGTTAATTGTGGTGTTCTGATGATTGAAAAAAGTTTGAATGACGTTTTAGGATGGGTTGGCACTTTTGGTTGAGGTCCCGGGGGCCTCGGGGTGATTTCGGATGGCCATCGGGATGATTTTGGACTTGGTGAAATTGTTGGTTTTGCTGGTATCTGGTGTTTCTGCATCTGCAGAAGAAGGGCTTAGAGTCGCATCTGCGGTGCCGCAGATGCGGTTGGTGTATCGCAGAAGCAAAATGGAGCAGTTTGGGTATTTCTGCAGAAGCGGACGGTTATCCGCAAATGCGGTGTCCGCAAATGTAGATGGGTGACCGCAGAAGCGAACGTGGCTTCTAAATGAAGATCCGCAGAAGCGGAAAAATAACCGCAGATGCGGAAATGGGACCATAGATGCGAAAATCCCTGTTATCAGAAAGGTTTTAGTGCTCATTTTGTTCCGCGAGCTTAAGTCTAATTCTACCATTTTTAAACAACCTTGAGAGCTCTTGGACGGAATTTGAAGGGGATTTCGACTAGGTGTGATTGGAGGTGCGTTTCTTGACCTAAATACATGAATTGGTGGTAGAATTTACATTGAAATTTGTGGAAATTCATCAAAAGAGGGTAAAGCTAGGGCTTGGGAATTTGGTATTTCAAAGTGGAATTTGAGGGGTAGAATGAACTCCGATTTTGGTAAAATTTATATGTATAGACTTGTAGCGAGATAAGGAATCCGGTGATATAAGTTCTTTGATTTTTCGAGAAGTGGGCCCGGGGCTCGGGTTTTGCCAACTTCGTGAATTTTGATATTTTTCGAGTCTTTTCAATTGGGTTGTGTTCCCTTAGCCTATTGTAACGTATTCCTTGTGGTTTTGAGCAGATTCAACGCTCGATGAGGTTTATTCGCGAGGAAAGGGCATAGCGAGCTAGGATTTTGGCGCTTGAGGTGAGTAATGATAGTTAATGATATCCTGAGGGTTTGAAACCCCGAATTTGCACAACGTAGTGCTATATTGAGGTGAAATGCGCGCTTAATGATGAGCGCGGGGTTGTTTACCACTAGGGATTGTGCTTGGTCCGTCCCGTTTGATATTTTACCGCGTATTTGACTAAGTTGATTCTTACTGCCATGTTTGGGGCTTAATGCCGACTATTTGAATCATTCGGGGATTGGTATCACTATTTCCTCTCTATTTTGACACGTTATTTGAACTCAGTCCTTATGATTATACTGTTTTGCAAACTCAGCCGTTTTAAATGAATTTTGAGTTTTTACTGATATTTCACTGTTGTCTGGGCTGAAAACTATTATTTTATTGATGCCCGAATGTCTTATGATATTTTCTAGACTGAGTGAGGCTTTCAGGCCTTAAGCGTGATGTGAGGAGGCTTTCAGGACTCGAGTGTATTGTGAGGAGGCTTTCAGGCCTCGAGTGTATTGTGAGGAGGCTTTCAGGCATCGAGTGTGATGTGAGAAGGCTTTCAAGCCTTGATTTATATGCCACGAGGTGGCTTGATATTGCCCTTGGGCCGTAAGAGTGCCCTCCCGGAGTTTGTACACCCCCAGTGAGCGCGAGTACCCATGTGATGCGATACTGAGCCCGAGGGGCTGATACTGATCTGAGTGATGTGATATTGAGCCCGAGGGGCTGATTCTATTATGAACGATTGGTACTGGGCTCGAGGGGGAGATTTCTATCCACTATTTACTGATGTCTTACCTGAGTTACTAGCTTTATTTTAAAAGGGAATTTCACTTTTATCCTGTATTGTTCTAATGTTTACTGCTTTTACTGCCTGATATAGAACTGCCTTGTGTTGTTATGTGCTTTCTTACTTTCAAATATTATTTATTGTTGTTACTCACTGGGTCGGAGTACTCACATTACTCCCTGCACCATGTGTGCAAATACCTGCATTGTGGAGTCTACCCCTGAGCACTGATTCTTCCCAGATCAGGAGGCTAGTCGGAGTGACGAGGTAGCTGTTGACGTCCTCAGTCCTTATCTCTCCTATTTCATATCTTTGGATTTCCTTCAGACAATTGTATCAGTCTTTACATTTTGTAGACTTATCTTAAACTCTGTAGCAGCTCATGACTTGTGACACCCCGGTTTGGGCTGTGTCGGGTTGGTATCCTATTATTGTTATTTCGGCGTTTTATCACTGTTTACACTTGTTCTGGATTTGCTAAAAGTTTAGAAATTGCTAAAAGAGGTATTTGCATTGTTCTGGCTGGCCTTGTCTTCACGAGAGGCGCCATCACGGCCGGGGTTGGGAATTGGGTCGCGACATGTTAATAGTTTGGCTTTTTGGCGACCCGGAGATCTCAACTGGACTAATATTGACATTGACACCCATGGTGCGTCACGGCTATGAATTATTACAAGGGTCAATTTTATTGTGTCACATGGTCTGTCCAAGTCTGGATTTTTGATGTTGCAGGGCCTAGAATTACCAAACCAATTGTAAAACCGCGCTTGCTTATTTGGCAGAATGATAAAATATTTCATCAAAATTCAGTTAAGTTCTACTAGTCGAGTTATCCGGTGCACTATTTAGTGTTACCCGATTTTCTCATGGAGGATGTCAGACATTTAAAATTAAAGTATTTGAGTTAGATATGATCAAGCTCGAATTGAAAGAGATTAACACTTTGGGAGATTCAATAATTTTTTGGGTCTTAATGGAGCAAGTTCTGTTTACTCTTCTACATTTATAGGAGTCTTACGGATGATTGGGAAGAGGAATTTAAATACGTGGAAGGTGGTGGTGGAAGAGATATGGGGGCTTACAAAATTGAAGATGGAAAAATTGAATCTTTTTATCCCGGATTGTCGCTAAGTCCTATTTCCCCGCCTACTTGGGTTACACCATCATTCTAATAATGTGATTGCGGTCATTATTTAGGGATTCAAACAATTTTTTTATTACAATTTTCTAAGTTTTTAAAAAAATATTTTGAATCATTAGTTATGTTGACTTATACTTTTCATGTAGTTTCAAATATGTAAATTTTATTTTAAGAGATACGAAGAATCTATACCTGAAATCATATTGAAAATTACGTTTTTTGACCCTCGTACTCCAAACTTGTCACATGAATTGGGACAATATCTGTTGTTTAGTTTATTCAGTTTAGTCTTTTGTTGCATTATTATTATTTTCTTGATTGACTTGGTTGCTTTGATTTTTCACTTAAGATTGAGGTACAACCAGCTGAAACTTTCGATAAGTAATCTTATTAGTAATTAATAGCACCAAGGAGGAACTATCTAGGTATGGAATTATCTTGATGGGGAATTCAGTCAGGCTCAAGATGTTTTTTATGCAAAGAGTGTGCTGAGAACAACAACTGCATGTTTTTACATGGCCAATTGTGGCAGATTTTCTTGACCATGGTTGGTCTAAAATTGGTTACGCTAGAATCTACTATGGATATGGTGAAATGCTAGAATAATGTATAAGGTAATGTGTGACGACCCAGAGGGTCATCACCGGATTTTTCTCTCTTTTTTTTCGCGCTTTCGAGGCCTTGAAAACCTCACTTATAGTTTCCTAGATTTGCGTGCGCAGTCCGGACGCGTGGCTAGAAAGCTTTTATGATGAAATATGTGAATTCTATGAAAAATTTGAAGAATTTTGATATTAATATGATTAAAGTTGACTTTGGTCAATGTTTTGGGTAAACGGATCCGGACCCATGATGTAACGGTCCCGGAGAGTCCGTAGAAAAATATGGACTCGGGCATGTGCCCGGAGTCAAAATCCAAGGTCTAGAACCCGAGTAAAAGAATTTTTCTGTTAAATTGTTTTTCTAAAATTATTAAGGAAAATGGAAATAAAAATTGATTAAAAGACTATGGTATGGGGCTCGTATTTTGGTTTCAATGCCCGGTATAGGTCTTAAATACGTGTTAAGCGCTTACTGTGAAGTTTAATCGAAATCAGACTTCGTTCGACGTGTTTCGGGCCTAAATATCTAAAGTTAGAAGTATAAGAAGTTTGAAATGAAAATGATGATTTTGAGGCTTAATTCAATGATTTTGATGTTGTTTTGGCGATTTGATCGCTCGAGTAAGTTCGTAGGATGTTGTTGAATTAGTGTGTGTGTTTGGTTAGGAGCTCCGAGGGCTCGGGAGTGTTTCGGAGGTGGTTCGAGGTGTTTTGCACTTAGAAAATGCAGCAGGATTGCTGCTGTCGAATTCCCGATTTTTCCTTCTATGCGATCACATAGGATAGACTGCGATCGCATAGAGCAAATCGTTAAGGCTCAGAAATCCTTCTATGCGATCGCATTATAGTGGTCCGCAATCGCAGTGCTCAGCTTTTCTACTCTATGCGATCGCAACTATAGATACGCGATCGCAGTGAACATCAAACCCTACCCTATGCGATCGCATCCCATTACCCGCGATCGCATAGACCAATTTTCTGCCTAGTTATATTATAATTTTCAAAACAATAGTTACGAAATTTTCACAAAAATACACGAACTCCTTTCTTCTCCAAGCACTTAGGCGTCCATTGAAGCTCAGTTTTACAAAAACTTCTTGGGTTAGTAAATCTTAACTCGTTTTCTTCATTTTCTATCATCATTTATGAAATTCCTAGACCTAAATCATGAAATCAAAGTAGAAATTAGGGGGTTTTCGTAGAGTTAGGATTTTGAGAATTTTGGGTGATTCAACCTCAATTTGGGGTCGAATCATAAAACAAATTATATATTTGAACTCGTGGGGTTATGGGTGACTAGGTTTTGGTCCAAGCATCGTGTTTGGACCACGTGGGTCCGGTGTCGAATTTTGGTATTTTTGGAAGAATGCTAGAAAACTCATTTCTAGGCTATGGGATTATGTTGTTGGGCCCTAATTGATATTATTGAATTAATTATGCCTAGATATCATTGTTTCGGAGTCGGATTATAGAGAAAAGGCGGTAATTGAAGATTGATTGCTATTCTTTGGACCGAGGTAAGTGTTTGATCTAACTTTGGCTTGAGGGAATAGGATTAGAGTGTTATTAATTGTTAATTGCTAAATGATCGAGTACGGTGTATAGGCATGGTGACGAGTATCTATACACCGGTATCTAGCATGACCGTGGTTCTTTGTTTGTACTTATTTTGGTATATTTTGGGACCCTTCCAGGCTAAATTAATGATTTCTACCTAATGTGAAGAGTATGAGGATTAAATTGTGAATTGTGAATTCTTGGAGCGTTGGCTCAGACGATAAAAATACTATTGAATAAGAAATGAAAGAAATGGAAAGAGATGTGATTAATAACCTTGCCGGGATGGTTTGAGTATATTGATTATCTCCCTTGCCGGGATGTGAAAGTTATTGTTATTGCTACCTTGCTGGGATTTAGTTGTTTAATTGTGTTTTCCCTTGCTGGGACATATTCTTATTATTGTTCATTCCCTTGCCTGTTTGGTTGTGATTGTTGTTTGGGTGAGGAAGAGTGATAATGCACAAAGGGTCATTCCGTGCCATGTTTTGATTATATTTGCACGAAGGGTCATTCCGTGCGATGTTTTGATTATTATGCATGAAGGGACATATAATGCTCTGATTTGACTATAATTGCACGAAGGATCATTCTGTGCCATGAAATGATAGTTATGTGAAGAAAATCACGAAGGGTGATACCGTGCATTTTATTTGATTGCTTTGGGTGAGGATGAGAGTAAAAGCACGAAGGTTGATGCCATGCAACTGTTGGATTTCTTATTTTTGTTAATTATTGTTGTGCCCTGTTTCTTATTTAAGTTGATGACTTTTATATCCGGATAGTATTCCCCCATAGTATGCTTCCCTCCCTTTTAACTGTTTAGTTTTGTTTTTTTTTCCTTTTATTGCACATGTATATATTGAACTGCACAGGTTGATTTGGTAGTCCTGTCTAGCCTCGTCACTACTTCACCGGGGTTAGGCCAGGCACTTACCACCACATGGGGTCGGTTGTGCTGCTGCTTCACTTCTGTGCTTTTTGCACAGATCACGATACCGGAGCAGCTTTTGGACCACAGCAGTAGCACATTGAGTGGGAGCTGACTTCAGTCCAGGGACTACGAGGTAGCCTAGCTGGAGTTCGTAGTCCAGAGTCCCTTTCTATATTTTTATTTGTTTTCATTGTACCGAGACAAACATTATGTATTTTCTATTTGGAATTGTTTGTAGCACTCTTTAGAGGTTTGTGAGATAGCGACTCTAGTTCTTGGGTAGTGAAATATTTAACTTCCTCATTGTTGGTTTCCAGTTATTTATTTTATAAAAGACTTCCGCTTTATTTAAAAGTTTATTATTGTTATTACTGTTGTGTTGTTATCCTAAAAGGTTTTAATGCTTGGTTTGCCTAGCTCCGACAGTATGCGCCATCACGACTCCCGATGGCGGGAAATCTGGGTCGTGACAAGTTGGTATTAGAGCCCTAGGTTGCATAGGTCTCGCTACTCATGGACAAACTTGGTAGAGTCTGAGGGATCGGTACGGAGACATCTGTATTTATCCCCCAGAGGCTATAAAAAGTTTCACTTTTGTTCTTTCTTGTCGTGCGATTCTATTTCTCAAATAGTGATTGTCTTTCTACTCTGTTCTTTCGTAGATGGCGAGAACACGTGCTTTCTCTTCTACCGCACAGCAGCCCGGGCCACCAACAGCAGCTCCTGCGAGGGGCAAAGGCCGAGGTTGTGCCAGAGGCCGAGGCAGGGGCAGAGCTCAGCCCCGGGCAGCAGTCCCAGAGGTGGAGCCTCATATTGACTATGATGATGAGGTTCCAGCCCCAGCAGCCCCGGTGGGCCCAACTCAGGTCCCAGGAGGGGTCATGGTCACCCCGGATCTTCAGGACGCTCTAGTCAGATTGGCAAGCTTTATGGAGAGTGTCACTAGAGCTGGTTTGCTGCCAGTAGCACCAGCCACTTCTCAGGCTGGAGGAGGGGTTCAGACTCCTGCCACACGTACTCCGGAGCAGGTAGCTCCCCAAACTCATGTCCTAGTGGTTTAGCCAGCTGTGGCAACTCAGCCAGGTATTGCGGCTCAGGTCGGTGATGGAGCGGCTATGTCTTTGGATGCTTTATGGAGACTTGATCGGTTCTCCAAGCTCTTCACCACCACCTTCAACGGTGCTTCATCAGAGGATCCATATGATTTTTTATTCAGGTGTCATGAGATCCTTAGAACCATGTGTATAATGGAGACCAATGGGGTCGATTTTGCCACCTTCCGGCTTGCAGGATCCGCCAAGACTTGGTGGAAGGATTATTGCCTATCTAGACCAGCAGGGTCTTCAGCATTGACATTGGATCAGTTCGCAGAGTTTTTTTTGGAGAAGTTTCTCCTAGTCACTCAGCGGGAGGCACTTCGCAGGCAGTTTGAGTGCCTCCAGCAGGGCTCCATGATAGTTACACAGTATGAGACTCGATTTATTGATTTGGAACGCCATGCTATTTTGATACTCCCCACAGCGTGAGAGAAGGTTCAGAGATTTATTGATGGATTGATTCAGCCGATCCGTCTCTAGATGGCTATAGGAGTTGGTAGTGAGATTTCCTTTCAGGAGGTGGCCAATGCAGCCCGCAGGGTTAAGATGGACCTCGCACGGGGAGGTGGTAAGATGTCGGATAAAAGGCCTCATCATTCTGGTAGGTTCAGCGGTACCTCGTCTGGAGGCAGGGATTCATATGGTAGAGGTTATTCACCGAGGCCCTTTCAGTCAGCGCTCCAGGTTTCTCACGGTACTCCAGGCGGTGGTGGTTCTCAGCAGCATTATACAGATCAGCAGCCTATCAGTGCACCCCTACTTCAGAGCTTCAGGGGAGGGCATTCAGGTCGACAGGGCCAGTAGTCGCATCAGTTGAGGTCTTATTATGGTTGTGGTGACCCCGATCACATTGTCAAGTTTTGCCCTCGAGCATCGGGCAGCTCTCAACAGTAGGGCCTTGCCCCATGATTCAGACATCAGGTGATCCACAGCTCGTCCAGCCAGCTAGAGGTGGGGGTAGGGATATAAAGGTGGAGGTAGAGACTGTAGAGGTGGAGCTCGGACCGGTAGAGGTAGGGGTCAGCCAGTATCCAATCGTCCCATAGACATGGTTCAGGGAGGTGGGGCCCATCCCCGGTGTTATGCTTTGCCAGCCAGGCCAGAGGCTGAGTCTTCAGATGCTTTTATTACAGGTATTATTCTGGTCCGTGATAGGGATGCTTCAGTGCTATTTGACCCTGGGTCTACGTATTCATATGTGTCGCCTTATTTTGCACCCTACTTGGCTATGTCTAGTGATGCTTTGGGTATCTCTGTTTATGTATCTACACCAGTGGGTGATTCTATAGTGGTCGACCGAGTTCATCGTTCCTGTGTGGTAGTGTTTGAGGGTCTTGAGACCCGTGTTGATTTATTGCTTCTAGACATGGTGGATTTCGATGTTATATTGGGGATGGATTTATTGTCCCCGTATCATGCTATCTTGGATTGTCACGCCAAGACCGTGACCTTGTCTTTGCCAGATTTGCCCCGATTGGAGTGGAGAGGGACCCCAGTTCATGCCACCCGTAGTGTTATTTCATATGTAAAGGCTCGACGCATGGTCGAGAAGGGGTGTTTAGCTTATTTGGCATATGTTCACGATTCCAATGCAGAGGTTCCTTCTATTGACTTTGTTCCTATTGTTCGGGAGTTCCTCGAGCTTTTTCCTTCAGACCTGCCGGGTATACCGCCTAACAGGGATATTGATTTTTGTATTGATCTGGCCCCAGGCACGCAGCCCATCTCTATTGCGCTGTATCGCATGGCCCCGCCAAAGTTGAAGGAGTTAAAGGACCAGTTGCAGGATTTTCTAGATAAGGGCTTAATCAGGCCTAGTGTTTCTCCTTGGGGTGCACCAGTGTTATTTGTAAAGAAAAAGGATGGATCAATGAGGATGTGCATTTATTACCGGCAATTGAACAAGGTGACGATAAAGAACAAGTATCCACTGCCGAGGATTGATGATTTGTTTGACCAGCTTCAGGGTGCGAGGGTGTTTTTCAAGATAGAATTGAGATCAGGATACCATCAGTTGAGGATTAGGGCGTCTGATGTCCCTAAGACGGCATTCCGCACTCGGTATGGACATTATGAGTTTTTGGTCATGTCATTTGGGTTGACCAATGCCCCAGCAGCATTTATGGAGTTGATGAACCGAGTATTCTGGCTTTATCTAGACTTGTTCATGATAGTCTTTATTGATGATATTCTGGTGTACACCCACAGCCAGGAGGAGCACGAGCAGCACCTCAGAGTGGTTCTTCAGACTCTGAAGGATAGTCAGTTGTATGCTAAGTTCTTGAAGTGCGAGTTCTGGTTGAGTTCGGTTGCATTTTTAGGTCATGTTATATCAGCAAAGGGTATTCAGGTGGACCCAAAGAAGATTGAGGCAGTCAAATATTGGCCTCGACCAGCTTCAGCGACCGAGATTCGGAGTTTCTTGGGGTTAGCAGGTTATTACCGTCAGTTCGTGGAGGGGTTTTTTATCTATAGCAGCCCCGATGACCAGATTGACCCAGAAGGGTGCCCAGTTCAGGTGGTCAGACGAGTGTGAGGAGAGCTTTTTTAGAATCTCAAGATAGCTTTGACTACGGCACCGATATTGGTTTTGCCCACAGGTTCAGGGCCTTATGCAGTTTATTGTGATGCTTCCCGTATTGGGCTTGGTGCGGTATTGATGCACGATAGCAGAGTCATTGCTTATGCTTCAAGGCAATTGAAGATCCACGAGAAGAATTATCCAATCCATGATCTAGAGTTGGCAGCCATTATTCATGCTTTGAAGATTTGGAGGCATTATCTATATGGTGTGATGAGTGAGGTGTACACGGATCACAAGAGCCTTCAGTACTTATTCAAGCAAAAGGAGTTGAATTTGAGGCAGAGAAGGTGGTTGGAGTTATTGAAGGATTATGATGTTACTATTTTGTACCACCCAGGGAGAGCCAATGTAGTGGACGATGCATTGAGCAGGAAGTACGCCAACATAGGTAGTCTTGCTTATGTTCCGATCAGCCAGAGCCCACTTGCTTTGGATATTCAGGCCTTAGCCAATCGATTTGTGAGTTTGGACATCTCTGAGCCTAGCAGAGTAGTAGATTGCACGGTCGCTCATTCTTCATTATTGGAGTGTATCCGTGATCGGCAATTTGATGACCCCATTTGTGTGTCCTGAGAGACACGGTGCAGCGTGGAGGTGCCACGTAGGTGACTCTAGATGATGATGGTGTTTTGAGGTTGCATGGGTGAGTTTGTGTGCCCAATGTTGATGGGATTTGAGAGTTGATCTTAGCGGAGGCCCATAGTTCACGGTATTCTATTCACCCGGGCACCGCGAAGATGTATCAGGACTTGCGGCAATGTTATTGGTGGCGTAGGATGAAGAATGATATTATTGCATATGTGGCTCGGTGTTTGAACTGTCAGCAAGTCAAGTATGAGCATCAGAGGCCTGGTTGTTTGTTTTAGAGGATTGAGCTTCCCGAGTGGAAGTGGGAGAGGATTACTATGTATTTTGTTACCGGACTTCCGATAACTCGGAAGAAGTTTGATGCTATTTGGGTCATTGTTGATAGGCTGACCAAGTCAGCGCA
>MU765315.1:5676-32785 GCA_026770625.1 Nicotiana glauca | reverse complement strand
AGGCTCTAGACTCATGACCCCAGGTCTTTGGGAGTTACAGTTTATGTTAGAGTTTCGTATTGTTTTCATTTGAGTATTTCAGCTATGAGTATTGATATTTGATTTAAGTATTTAATTAATTGGTTTTGAGCTTCATGCTCGGTTGAGAGAGAGAGTGAATGGTCGGGCTTGCCTAGCCTTAGTGTTGGGCGCCATCACGACCGGGTTTGGGGTCGTGACATCGGCTCCAAATCACAAAGGCTTCGACCTACTTAGCCTACGAGCTATGTATGTTCCGAGGTGCTTAAAATATCACCGATAATGACTTGCAATTGAGGTTCTTCCAGAACCGACGACGGGTCAGGCAAAAATCTTTCAAAAGACCTTAACGAGCGAAAACAAAGCTTACTAAAAGCCCATGGGAAAAAACAATGTAAGAGCCATTATCGCCAGCTAAGCAAGCCAATGGGCCATATATCAAAAGGTCTCTTACCAAAAAGCATAAGAGCCTTTGTCTCTAGCAAAAATTGACAACTTGAGGATTAAAGTGAGCTCGAATCGTAACCCGATACGAAGGCCGGATCAAAAATAGTTATATAAGCAAGCCTCCGGACCACATATGGAAAGGTCTCAATGACCAAAACAACGTACGAAGCACTACCACCACGACGCGATTCGGAGACTGGACCCGAAATAAGTTAAACTACTGTATGCCCAAGGGCACGACATAAACGCCACGATTGCCAGCCGAGTGAGCCTCCGGGCCACCCGCCTATAAGTTTACTTTGACCCAAAGTACGAAAGGCGATCTCCATCTGCCTATACAGGCAGGGAAGAACTTAAGGGTCAATTAAAGCTCGAATCGCAACCCGACTCAGAGACTGGACACGAAATAAGTTAAACTACAGTATGCCTAAGGGCACGACATAAACACCATGATCGCCAGTCGAGTGAGCCTCCTGGCCACCAGCCTATAAGGTCACTTTGACCAGAGGCATAGAAGGCCACCATCATCCGCCCGTGCAGGCGAGAAAGAACTCAAGGGTCAATTAAAGCTCGAATCGCAAAGCAACTCGGAGACTGGAACTAAATAGCTGGACAAAGCACAGAGGCTGCAATGCTTGCTCACATCAAAAATCACATCCAGGAGCCCTGAGCCCATCCGATTAGTTCTGGACCTACTAAAATCCCGCCAAACATTGAAATTGGCCTACCTAATCGAAGGCAATAATAGAAAAAAGATGCAGAGGAAATAAAGTTTCAAAAGTCTTCTTTTATATTACATACGCAAAAAAAGAGGGGGACGCACTCCCCATCTACAGACATATTCTACATATATAAAAACCAAAGCGACAAAGTGGCACAATCTACGATTCATTCCGAAGGGCTACAACTTGTCGGGTTCACTCTCCATCTCATCAGCAAGAAATGACCATACGTCACGCTCGTACGCCTCTGCTCGATCCAATTCATCAAAAAGAATGAAGCCCCTTGCGCTGATCTCTTCGAGTACATCTCTTCGGGATCTATAACGGAAATATGTCTCGATCTTCTGCTCTCGATCGAGAGCTCATTTCAACTTGCCTTGAGCATCCGTAGCATCCCTCATACGAATCGCCATCTCCTGATCAATGTTGGTTTGACTTAGCATCGCCTTAGCCCGGGCATAAATTATCTCGGCCCTCGTCTTTGAAAGTTCAGATTTAAGTTTCTCGATCATGTCTGCTTGGACTTTGGCATCATCTCGAGCCAAGCGAATTTGGTCTTCGAGAGCATGGACATTGGCCAAAGCGCTCGCCTCCTCTAAAGCATGATCTTGAACCTGAGCCCTTAGCTCACTACAAGCAGTTCTGGCGCGGTCGATATTGCCCTTAAGGTACTCTATAGCCTGTGCCTTTTTGTGCAGCTGATATAGCAAAAAGGAGTGTCTACTTAAAGAGACCGAGGAAAGCAAAGCTTGAGCGACAAGAGGTTACCTACTCCATCAAATAGCTCTTATAATTCGAGATCCAGTATGCCTCACATCGCCAATGCAGCAACTCGCCCTCCTTCTCCTCGCTAAAAAGCCTAAGAGATTCTCCCTCACCCTGAATTTTCTGAAACTTGACCCCTTGACGGACCAACTCAAACGTAAGCCTGTTACAGGCCTGTATAAGAAAAACTCAATGATGGGTGAAAGACACATAATATAGAGAAACTACGCCTAAACTCACCACGAAGTGAAGCTGACGGACTTCCTCGAAGTCGGAACATACTCCTATTGATCCTGCCTTTTTGGTCCCGGGAGATCCGACCTCGGGCAAAGCATATTCACTCGAAGGCATCGCCGACCCAGAATCAGGTACTCTGGGGGCAGCAGACTCATATGATGCCTTCTCTTTAGGGACACTGGCCCAATCAGCACCACTAAAAGCTCCATCACCTTGTGGGTGTTGGCCCCTCTTATCGCCATTGTCCCTTGATTCGGAGGCCAGCGACTCCTTCCCCTCTTCGGAAGAGCACTGCCTCATCCCAACAAACTGCTCGATACATGCAAGCGGAAAATCTAGTACAAGTAAAAAGGGGAAAATATTACCTCAAATATATGAAGTCCAAGGCAAAGGCAGCATGCGCACATACCTTGGTATTTTTCTCCCCACCTAATGCGAAGCACAGCTCGCCACTGACGCTCATCGCAGGCCGAGTTGGTCACCAGCCTCCAGACCCAGTCGGGCAGGTTAGAGACTTCGCCCGGCGTCCATGAAGTTGCTACAACAAGGTAAAAGACACAATTATTCAACTATCTTTCACTATAGGTACAACCTGAAAAGCACTAGACTCTTCAGTCACGTGCGTAATTCCACCCTTTGAGAAATGGAAAAAGCTCCGCGGGCATCATATCGACTATTTGGACTCAAATGAACCAGATGGCCCATTCTCTATCCCCGTCCTCCTCATCGTCAACCACAAAGGGCATGGACGAATGACACTTTAGGGTTAGCAGGCCCTGGTGATGAAAAGGATGATACAACCGGATGAGGTAATAGAGCGTAAATTCATGATCGACCTTCTCCGCAAAAAACCTCATCATTATTACCATCCGCCAAAATGACGGATGTATCTGTGCCCAAATTAACCCGATACTTCAAGCAAAAATCAAGCACGACCCTGTCAAGGGGGCCAAACACGAAAGGATACAGGTATACACTCAAGAATCCGTTAGTGGAATCCGTAATACTCCCTCCCGGGGAAAGCACCTGCAGCGCTATCCCCTCACTCCATCCACAGTTTCTTCTCACCATCTCCAAATGCTCCCTCCTTATCAAAGATACCATCTTCAGAACGGACTCCCCTGGCTCCCGAGCGCCGGGAATAGCACTCTCCACTTTTTTCCATACCGGCCCCAAAGTGGTTGCCATTAATATTGTAAAACTAAAAAATTAAAGCAAAGGCGTACACAAACTCTTTTGCACTTGAAGGAATGAAGAGCTCTATACCAAAGAGGAAGAGCAGCTACCTAAAATAGTGAAGCCTTGTGAAGGAGGCAAAGCCGCCCCACTTATATGCTAGAAGCAGCAACGACTCGCCTACCCGGAGTAAACTCCGAGAAGCCAAGACTCGAGGAACCATCCGTATCGTATACAAGCTCGAGATAGAGTCCCTCCTCGAGGATCCCTAGCGAAGAGAAATCTGAATCCGGGATGCTTTCCACGCTATCACTCAATGCGAGATAATTTCAGATTTTTTTATTCCCTTTCTAAAAAAGACGAATAAACACAATAAGCTCCAATCGTGAAAACTCCGCAAAGGTTCAAAGCAGTACCTGAGTGAAGGAAACCCCTCGGCAAAAAATCTATCTCGTATGTATCTAAAGGAAGCTGTCTGCATCAAAAATTAAAGGGGACCCCCCGGTACCCGAAGCTGGTCTTCATCCAGGATAACATTCTAGAAGGCCCCGAAATTCGACGTATTATCCCCATACAATTCGAAGGGCCCTGGCAGCCCGGTCCTATCCAGTGAATCCAGGATTGTTCTGAGGTATAACGATGGCCTCGAAAGAGAGACATGTCGATCAGTAGAGGAGCGGAAAGGACGCTCACACTCAAGTTAAATATCAGCAGTCAAGAAGTAAAAGAAGGCATTCAAAGGGCCTTGAGGGGTATGAACACATACAGTTACGAGGCAAAAGTCAAAAGCAGAAATCAAAGGAATATATTCATGTTCATAAAAGTCCATACACAACAACCCCCGACGGGTCATGGCATACGATTACAAAAGCCCACGAAGGGTCTCCACACAGAAGTAAAGAAGCAAAAGGGTACATATAGTGAAGGTCTGGTTCCTAGTCTAAGAGGTCGACGATCCACCGCGGCGTCAACACCTCCAAATTCCATCTTCCCCGGACGCATGACCTCAAAAAAAATATCTCCCAGAGTGCCTTTGGAAGCCCTGCCCTAACCTTCCACAATGATATCCCTAAAAGATGAACCAAGGAGAGGGGAGGGACGAAAAAATGCAATAGCTCTCTGAAGCTCGAGGATCTTCTTTGGCCAAGGAAGCCTCAGAGAGACAGCGGACCTAACAACCCTCGGTTCCGCATGCATGACTACTTTGAATTCACTTCTTGGAGCATCAAGTCGCGCAAGCTCCCAGCTCGGAGCAGAGTTCCACGCCGAGCCGGGGTATGAAGGTGAGCACTAGTGTATAATCTGAGCCCCCTTTTAGGCAGCGGTGTATAATCCAAACGATTGTCTACATGAGAGAGATCAACTCCCCATCCATCACTACCTCGGGCCAATAGCCGCAGCAAAGGCCAACATACCAGCAACCATAGAAGGACAATGCGATTATGCTCGACGAAGGGACGTCCCAGTAAAGGGCCATAACACGATCTAAGGGAGCTCCTCCAAACTGCTTTGAGGCCATGGGACCCAAGCATGATGTTCAAAGATGGAAAAAGATGACAAGAAGGGATAGGCATGCATGCCAACGAAGGTACTGGGATAGGAAAAAACAATGCTAAGGCATCCTATTTATAGAGGGCAGCGACACGGTTATCAAGGCTCTGGAAGATTGACCGATGAATGCAATTACTGTATCCTTGAAAAACAAAATCGACGGTAGTACTTTTACCTTGAAGAGCGGAAATGATAGTGTATTGAGCATGAGTCTAGGAGATGTGCCATCTATCAAAAAATATTGCTCCACGATTCGAATCGTTAGCGTAATGTAGCCATGAGGAGCTCGAGGTATCAATGGTCATAGTCGTTACCCATCGCTTCGTTCTGAGAAACGCAGAGACTATCTATACGCGATGAAATCAGAGGACCTAATTTCTTGATATCAAGCCATCTTGGGGAAATACCTCGAGACCCGAAGGACACGAGGCCACGACTTAGACCTCTCCATCAGGGCTTGTCAGGGCCCGATTCGAAGAAGGGTAAGGCCGAGGCCAGGAAATAAAGGGGAAGCTCCCAAGATACATGGCTGATCCTGACAGCGCCAGCCTATCCAGAGCCGACGCTGAGGCATCGCATCAAGCCATCCTATCTCCGTATTTTGTAATTAATACATATGTACTCATAGCCGAGTTCCCCTCCTATATAAAATGGACTCGCACTACCTTGTAAGGGACTGATGTTGCTCCATTTCTCCATAAGAGCAATGATATACCTCTCTCTCTCTTCTTTCTAAACTTATTGGATCTCATTGATCCGAGGATACCTCGATATCCATCGCTTTATATCTGTTCTTTATCATATAACTTAGTTTTGGCTATAAAGAGCCCTGTTTGATTATATCTTTAACTGTTATGCCATCCTCGACTACCCCCGATAGCTCGAGCTCGACTTTAAAGTCGACCCCAAAGTCTCCATCGGCTAGGCCTACATCCGGGCAGCAGGCCCCTCGGTTCGATCATTATCTCATTTTAGCTCGCGCTCCATCGTTAAGTTTCATATCATTAGCACCATCTGCTCTAACAACTAGCTCATGAATAGATTACGCATTTTTAGAGTCCCATTTTATAAATTTAATTGTCGTTACCATTTTTACAGTAAACATTACTCATAAAAATAATTGTAACACGTATTCCAAGGCAATATATTATATTTTCTTTGTTATTTAGCTTTTTTTACTTGTTCATCAGTGTTGACTATAGCATGCACGGATTGAGGGTGAACAATTTTACTAAGACTGAAACTGTCCTATTCGCACGGTTTAAATTCATTTTATCTTTACTTATACAATATAATCCAATTTACAGTTTTGTATCAAATTAATCTGCATATCCTTAAAAATAATTAAAAATTCAACTGTTATCCGACTTTGAGGGTAAACGAGGCTATTGAGTGTAATTCTCCCAATATATTCATACTTGGTATAAAGACAAAAGACATGCAGGTTTTAAGGATGGAAAGAGAATATAAGTGGGGACAATTGCATTTGAAGGAGCTAAAGCAGTTGGCAGCACATTGTTAAGCACCGAAGTACAAAGCAGGCAACGCGAGATTGTTTCCTCGCGTTTGAGCTCGCGACGTGCAGCCTGAGGCGAAGTTCGTGGTGCGTTTCGTGTGACGATATATGATGTTCGGATTTCGAGACTATTTTGTGTTCTTTTAGATTTTGGATTTTGTTTTATCTAGGCTTCTTTTCTATATTTATAGATAGTCGTTAAACAAAGTCGGATTTCATCTTTTTTTTCGCCAAAGTTAGTCATTCTTATATTTCTACGGATGATTTGTTGTATGGCTACAATATGTCTATGGAGCTAAACTTCAAGTTCTAGGCTTGTGGTTATTTAATAACTGTTTTTATTTGAATATTGATTTTGGTTTGTTGATTATCCGATTTGTTTATTTATTTATTTAATCTTGTGTTTAATTATTTGATTAATTGATTACCAATTGAATACTATCTACAAATCTATAATTGAGCTCGAAAGTGAGAATTTTAGATTGCACATAGGATTGAGTAGAGTAAGTTCTTGAACCTGGACATTGGGGAATGAATTCGCGGTTAGGATATACATATGTTAATTGCCTTGCTCTGTTATTGTATGATAATTATGAATGCATTCTTGTTGATTCTAACTCTATAGACATATAGGCGTTAGGTTAGATTGAATATAGATTCTTATGAACAATATTAACCCCGCCAACCAGTAAACTAAATATATTAATTAGTCAATTCACTTGAAGAATAACATAAACCCTATATCATTTTCGTCGCAATGACAAAAACAATAATCTCCCCTTCCTTCGTTTAGAGTTCACTATTTGTTTTCTTTTCGTTTTTGTTAGTTTATAGTCAAACACTTCTAAGTTTAATTTTTGTTAAAATAATTACGATATTTTAATTTAATTATTAATAGTTAATTATAAATCCTAGTATGTTCGATGCTCTATCTTATCATTTTATTACTTAATGACCCATATATTTGCACGTGTATTTGACCGGAACAAAAAGTGTGACCAAACTGGCCAATAAAATATGTCATACTACGCCCAAGAAGCTAGTTTCATATTTAGACAAAATATTGACCACTTGATTTCCTTCCCTATATGTGTGGCTAAGTTTCTATCATTTAGCATTTCGTACCTTGTTGGGAGCACTCCCTTGTTGGTGTAAAATAATCGCATTTACCAGTAATCAGGTTTTAAATTACACGAAATACTTTTTTTTATGATAAATGATATATTTTTAAATTTAAAAATAATTCATTTTAAAGTCGTTATTTTATCTTAGTGAGAAATTTTTATAATCACAAAAATATTATAGTCTCACAAAACTTTTACCCCTTAAACTTTTAAGACCACAAGTTTTAATTTTTTCTCTCTTAAACTTTTTGCTGAGTCAAACTAGCTCATCTAAATTGAAAGAGATGGAATTGTTTACCGTAAAAATGGTAACAACAATTAAATTTATAAATGGGATTCTAAAAATACGTGATCTATTCCCGAGCTAATTGTTTAGAGCGGTTGATGCTAAAAATAAGGAATATAATGATGAAATGCGAGCTAAAATGGGGCAGTGGTCAACCGAGGGGCTTGCTGCCCTGGCTTCGGACTGGTCGATGGAGGACCTCGAGGCCAGTGTCTTGGCTCGATCTCGAGCTATCGGGACAGTCGAAAATGGGATAATAGCTAAAATATGATCAAATAAAGCTCTCTATGGCCAATACTAAGTAATATGAGAGAGATCAAGTAAGAAAGCTATAAATATTAGAGCGGCCTCAGGCCGGTGAGAACAAGTAGTTTAGAAAGAAGAGAGAGAGAGAGCTATTATTGCACTTGAGGAGAATAGTGGGAGCAATATCAGATCCTTACAAAGTGGCGCGGGCTCCCTTCATATAGGAGGAAAAATTGATTATAGTACAACATGCATTAATTATAAAGTATGGAGATGGGATGGCTAGACGCGACGCATCGGCGTAGACTTTGTGTAGGCCGGCTCTGTCAGACTTAGTCATATGCCTTGGAAACTTTCACCTTCTACCCTAGCCTCGGTCTTCGTCTTCTTCGAACCGGGCTTCGACGAGCCTCGAAGGAGGGGACTAAATCGTGGCTCTGCATCTTCGGGCTCTCGAGGTATTCTCCCAAAATGGCCTGGTTGCAAGAAATCAAGTCCTCTGATTTTGTCGCGTACAGATAGTCTCCGTGTTTCCCAGAATGAAGCGATGGGAAATGATTCTGACACTTGACTCCTCGAGCTTCTTACATCGACGTCACATCAATGATGAAATCATTAGCGCGAGCATTTGTGGCAACCGGGATATCCCAAAGACTTGTGTAGCATTCAATGCACTGCCGATTCTCGTTCTCCAAGGTGGAATGTACCGCGGTCGATTTTCAAGAATATAGAAATTGCATCCGCCGGTCAATCTTCCAAAGCCTCGATGACCGTGTCATAACCCCCCTATAAATTGAGGTGCCTTGGCACTGTTTTTTCTATCCCAGTACCCTCGATGGCTCATCTACCCATTCCTTCTTATCATCTTCGTTTATCCTCTAAAATCATGCTTGGGCTCATGGCCTTAAGGCCATTTGGCAAAGCCCCTGCAGGCTGTGTTGCGTTCTCTTGCCGGGTCTTCCCTTCGTCGAGCATGATCATGTTGTCCTGTCGCTGCCACGGTCATTGTTAGGTTTGTCGTTACTGTTTTTTTGGCCCGGGATGATGACAGACGGGGAATCGGTTTCCCCCTTATGTAGATAGCCGCTCGGACTATGCACCGCTACTCACTCTTTTACCCGGGCCTGGTGTGGCACTTCATCCCTTGGGTTTATTTCTTCTCCCAAGGGATAAAATGGCACTACCGGCCTAGATACTGGGGTCCGCCGAATCTTCAAGCTTTGGCTTTGGCGGGCTATGTCTCTTTTCTCTGCCTTCTCTGTATCCCCTCCTTTTCCTCTTCTTCATCTTTTCAAGCGAGAATCCTTCAGGGGTTGAGCTGGGAACCTAGAGGAGTCAGTGATCAAGGGAATCGACCTCAAGGATGCGTGCTCGAGGGGGTGATATTCAAGGACGCCGATCCTGGAGATGGACTCCTGGGGATGGATCGGGCTTTCGGGTTTCATCACACGTATATCCTCTCGTTCCTCTATTTTTGTTGTAGAGAACCTCTGTAGGCATTTGTAATTGTATGTAAGGGCCCCTCGAGGGCTGTTGTACATGGATTTTTATGAATATGAATATACTTCATTGATTTATGCTTTTGATTCTTGCCTTCTTTTTGTATGCTATCATGCCCTTCGTGGCCTTTGAGTGCTTTCCTTTGTTGTTGACCACTTGAAACCTAACTCAGATGCGAGCATTCCTCATGATCCTCTGCAGATTGGTATGGATCCTTTCTGAGCCCGTCGTCGTATCTCGGATCGAGCCTAAATTGATTTGATAGGCTCGGGATGTCAGGCTCTCCGAGCCGGGGTTCTCTTTTTGAACTTTAGCGCATATAGCTTTTTAAAGCGTAGGCGTTAGAATAGGGAACCATGAGACCGAGCACCGTCTTGAGTCGAGTGATGGCGTTGAAGGCTTCCTGAAATACGATTTCTCTTTTGGTGGGGATCCTCGAGGTCGGATGCTACCTCAAAACTGGAGAAAATACGGCCGACTCCTTGAGTCCTGGCTTCTTGTCGAAGGATGCTTCCGGGGTCGGGTATCGCCCCATCGATCTGTATCGAGGCCGTTGGCTTCCCGTGGCTAACTTCGGATAGGTGGATCGTTGCTGATCCCTGTGTATACGTGGGGCGTTTCTGGTTTCTTCAAAAGACCTCCCTATTTTAGATAGCTACCCTTTCTTCTTGGCATAGAGTCTTTCATTTTTTCAGGCGCAAAAGGCGTTGGTGTACGTTTTTGCTCTAGTCTGTCAACTTCATCATAGCCATGGAAACTACTTCGGGGTCGACCCAACAACGAGTGGGGAGTGCTACTCTTGGCGCTCAAGATCCGTAGGGATTTGCTTTGAAGACCATGTGTTTAGTAAATGAAGAACATCTGGAGATGGTGAGGAGATACTGTGGGTGGAGCGAGGGGGTGACGCTGCAGGTGCTTTCCCCGGGCAAGATTTTCACGGACTCCACTGATGAATTCTTGAGCATATACCTATGTCTATTCGCATTTGGCACTCTTGATAGGGTCGTGCTTGATTTTTGCTTGAAGTACCAGGTTACTTTGTCGTAGATACATCAGTTGTTCTGGCGAGTGGTGCTGATGATGAGGTTCTTTGCGGAGAGGGCTGGACTTGAATTCTCGCTCAGCCACCTCATCAGGCTATATCGTCCCTTTCATCAGCAAGGCCTACTAACCCTAAAGTGACGTTCGTCCACGCACGTTGTTGTTGATGACGAAGAAGATGGGGATCCAGGATGTTCCAGTTGGTTTTTTCGGGTCCGGACGACCAACATTATCCCCGTGGAGCTTTTGCCATTTCTTGAGGGATGGAATTATATACTTGAGTGGAGCTTCTGGCGCTTTCTCAGATTTTGCTTATAGCGGAGATCAGTTGAGTGATTGTGCCTTTTCCTTTTTGCAGCAATTTCATGGACGTCGGCCAAACTTCTCGATTTGCCTGGCTGGGTCCGAAGGTTGGTGATCCATTCGACTTGCGAAGAATGTAGGTGGCGACATGCATCTTGCGTCGGATGGGAAATGAGATACAGGGGTATGTGTGCATGCTTCCTTTGTCTTGGCCTTTGTATACTTGGGATGACTTTTTTCCTATTTCTTACGTACTGGTTTTGTCGTTGTTTATGTCGGGCGGTTCCTTGGGATGATGCGGCGCTCTTACAAAGAGGGGAAGGAGTTGTCGACCTCTGAGCTGAGGGATGACGGCGTTAACGGGATTTGCACCCGCAGTATGGTGGAGCTTTTCATGGGGGTCAATGGGCCTGTGTTTTCGAGAAGAGGTCACTGCCCGTGCCTGCTATTCCTAGAGTGTTAGATTTCTGGGCGACGGTTCCTCTAGGTTAAAATGCCTCCTGAGGTTGGTTTTCCTAGGGCCGAAGAGGCAGGATTAACATGACTATGTTCTGACTTCGAGGAAGTCCGCCACCTTCTCTTCGTGGTCAGTTCAGGTGCAGTTCTTCTGTGTTCTATGCCCTCGTTTCCTTATCGGGCTTTCCTTTTGCAGGCTTGTGATAAAGTTAGGCTTGAGCTACTTTGTCAAGGAGCCAGGCTTCGGAAAGTTTTGGGCGGCGCTGAGTCCCTTAGGCTTCTTAGAGAGGAGAAGGAGGAGGTTGTGTTGCTGCATTGGTGATATGAGGCATACCGGAGCTCGAATTACGAGAGCTATTTGATGGAGTAGGTGTCACACCTCCTTTTTCTACACCCCGTGAAGGGTATATAGTAAAGGGAGTTTTTCCAATTAAAGGACAACCGAAACGGGATTTATTTATTTAAAGAATTCAGAGTCGCCACTTGGGAGATTTATGGTTTCCCAAGTCACCAGTTCAAATCCCAAATCGAGGAAAAAATTGACTCTATACTACAGTTCGCGAACCATAAATCCGGGTAAGAAATTCTGTTAACCCAGGAAAAGGTGTTAGGCATTCCCGAGTTCCGTGGTTCTAGCACGATCTCTTTGATCATGCATGGCTTACGCAATTATTTAATTACTGATTTTAGAACCTATATGCTTTTGCCTTTTTCACCAATTTTAATTAAGAAACTATCTTGAAACAGGTTACGCGTACGTATACCCACTTTGTTTGGTGCGTTAAAAATCATGTCACGTGAACATGTCCACGATTAATAACGCTTTATTATTATTAAGAAATTTTGGGCCGAAGTTACGCGAACGCATACTCCGATTTTATTTTTAGAATCGTAATTATGTTACGCAAACGTATACGTAATCACAATCGTGTTTTAAACGACCCTAAAGGCTTTCTACGAATATTAATCATTTTTAGATATCTGGATTATAAAAATAATACGGAGCCACGAAATTCTCATTTTGTTTGGCATGGCGCACCTCGAATTTTCTAACAAAATTGCTAAATTAACTCATGAGGGCCATAAGCTATTTGGGTTATCTAACATGGCTCAACTCCACTAACAAACATGCTTAATTAATTAAAGGATTAGAGGGGATTGCAGATTTATCTAACAACTAATGCATCAATTCAATTATAAATCGGCTAATGACACTTGTAGAACCACCAGAACGCTTCGAACAAAACTCGGGCCAACAACAAAATTCGATAGAGATAGCCATATTGAAAAAAAAACACAGAAGCGTATATGATAAAGCAAATGAGTGGTCCAATCCTCAAAAGGTCCCCAGACTTGGGCTTAAGTGAGCCCAAATTGATGAAACAACCAATACCCCATGAGAGGTGTAGCTGACTTCAATTGTTATTCAAATGGGCCGGAGTTTAAGTGTGATTTTAAAATAGCTAACACAAATTAACTAAGTTCAACTTCTAATTTCTTACTTATGCAACTTTAGGACAAACATGTTTCATGATCAATCCCACAACCAAATTCAATAACTAATGGTCCTAAGGGAAGCCCGGACAGCAATGGTAAGCCATTTCCCTTGCATATATTTTCAGATCCCAAGATTTAAAGAGCCCAAACCTGGTAAGAACAAGTCGAGGGTCACAGACTCAAAATCGAGTCTCTACCACAACCATTGACCCTTCCATGCTTAGTCACAAATCAACAGACTCCATTATCATCCAATAAATGGTTCAATAGGACAATTGGAGTATCATTAGGAGCAAAGGATCGATTTCAAACTCGACAAGTATCTATGATTGGATTTGAATACAGACTGAACTTACAAATTCCTCATGGCAACTCAAACACATAACCTTTCAATACTAACCTAATCAATCCACAACAACAATATGCTAACTATTAGGACCAAAAATCAACCTGAACCCATTCTTTTAAATATGTGAGTGCTAAATCAAAGACTGAAATAACATGCAACTAATAACCATATCTCTTTATCACCCAGACACATATAATATAATATAATCTATCTAATCTATACTCCAAATCTATACATGAATAATCAGAGAATTTCAATGGCAAGCATATTACAAAAACACTGGAGAATGTTGAAAGAAAATAGGTAAACGGAAAGATAAAAGCAATCACAACTTGGATTCAATTAACTTTCCACCCAAAATACATGCTTGCACTCAAATTGTTGACCACAGTTGGAGATGTTACCTGGTATTGAACAAACAAAACCAAAAAGGAGTGAGGGAATAGCAATAAGCAGCAGCAAGGAGTTCAAATAGGAGGAAGCAACAACATAATCAGCTAAGCCCAGATTCAACAATCAAACAATGAAACCAACTCCAAAATCTTAATGGAACAGTAAACAACCAGCAGAAGTTTTCAAAACCCTACTCTAATCCATTTCAACCCCAGGAAGAGAAGTTATTGTTTTCAGAAGTTTGTTCACCAAATGAAATCAGAAAACTTAAAAATACGCTTTTAATTTTTGGATTTTCAGAGTCTTTCTTCTTTATTCTCAGCTCTCGTCCCTCCTTTGGTGTATTTTTAGCCCTTGAAATCTGCCTTGAAAGGCAAGAAAGAGTGCCTTTATGGGCAAAGAAGGTAGGTCACCTTTCAAGTTTTTATTTTACATTTTAGTCCCTCTTCAATTCTTGTTTTTAGCTTAGAGATTCCTCACTTACTGACTTGTTGGTCAAGCTAAATAACTACAAATCTAAAATTTCACTAAGACCCCCACACTAGAAGCTTCCCCATTCTGTTAAAGATTCCCTATCCTAGATTACCTATACTACCCTTTGTGGACCCTCAAATTACCCCTCAGCCCTATTTTTTACTGCATAAAACTTGACCAAAACATGGGTCAGCTTAAAACTGAACTCCAACCAAACCATGGGCCTGAATACTATAGCCCAAACTTACAATCTTTAGGCCATTAATCAACGAGCACTGAGGCTCAAATGAACTAGGCCGTTTGGGCCAAACGAAAAAAAAGAAAAAAAAACAGAGAGGGAAACGAATCGAGTCCCAGAAAACTCAAATAGTTCGAAAAAAAAACAAAACACTTAATCAACCTAGCAATCAATAGGAGGCTATGAACCAAACAAATGCATCAAACAAGACAAACGAACAAACGACTTAACAGTATTTTACCCCAATTATACTCTCAACTAACTATTCTAATCGAGTTCTAACAAGAAAAATGACATAAAGAGGAAAAAGACATACTGAGTAACGGGGCAAGCATCTCTTCAACAGTCTTGCTGGTATTGGGTCTTGCATATGGCTAGTGAAATTCGAAATAGGTCAAAATCCATGTTGATCGCTCATCCTCTCAGAGAATAGTTAATTAGCATGGATCTTGACCTATTAACAACCCAAGAAGCGACTCGATTTTTAAAACCTCGGCACCGGATTTGGGATTTGAGGGCGAAGGTGGTGATATTTGAGGTATTTGCATTGGATTTGTGTTTCGTAGAGTGTGGGGATTCCGGGGTATCGATTTGGGATCATTTAGCGTAGCGCCGCCACCAGAGAAAGTGGGCAGCGCTAGGGTTGGGGATTTCTGATCTGGAATTCGTGGGGTTCTAGCTAGGTTTGAGGTGTAAGAAGAGGATATTTGGGAAGAGGGGGTTGAGGAGAGTATCTGGTGCAATTTTGGAGGAGTTTGGAGACTCGCCACCGCCGTGGGCGATTTCCGGCGGCGGCAGACGGCGGAGACGATGGGGATTGTCTCTGATATTTGAGCTGAGAGAGATGGATTAATGGGGGTGGGGGAAGGTTAAGACAATTGTATATTAAATAACCCAAGCTTTAGGGCCGTTCGATCAATAAACCTCGACAGTCCTGATCTAAAGTCAAAGAAACGACGTCGTTTGAGGGCAAGGGGATCCTGGATCGGGTTTTGGGCGGCTATGGGCTGATTTGGGGCGGGTTTAAGGGGTAGCTGATAGGGCTAATGGCTTGGGCTGGGATTTAAAATGGGAATGGCCCAAAAACTTATCTTTATTCTTTTATTTTTTTCATTTTTTAATTTCTTTTTTTTTAATTCCAAAAATTTTCTTCTCAAATTAAATTCTAAACTTTCATCTTAAAACTTAATTATCCTAAAACATCCTACATGATAATTATCCAATTAACACATAACACTAATTAAAAGAAAAATTACTCAAAAATCAAAAATTAAATTTAAAGAGTACAAAATGACTATTTTTGTGATTTTTGTATTTTTGTAAAACCCTAATTACTAATTAATTAAATTAAATCCTAAATGCTAATGCCATGCATATTTTTGTATTTTTTTTTAATGAATTTATGCTAAATTGAAATGCACACAAAAATGCAAATAAACATGAAAATTATGCAAGTAATTCCTAAAAATTAAATAATAAAAGAAAAAAAATCCTAAATCTAAGGATTTTGTAGGAGCAAATCATGCGAGACAAAAATCACGTGCTCACAGCAGGTAGCAAACTTTCGTAGTACACGCTTTGCTCTTTTTTGGCCTTTACAGTTAAACCCTTTCTCCGATATTAGCTGAAGAAAAATATGAAGGCCTTGGAGTACTTCGAGGGTGATATCGACCGCGCCAGGAGTGCTTGTGGCGAACTAAGGGCTCAGGTGCAAGTTCAAGCATCAGAGGAGAGAGGCACCTCAGCCAAGGTTTTCGCCCTAGAGGTTCAACTCTTTTTTTTGACTCGAGATGATGCTATGGTCTAAGCGGACTCGAGATATGATAAAGAAACTCAAATCTGATTTCTCAAAGATTAGGGCTGAGATAATCGATGCCCGGGCCGAAGCAGCATTAAGCTGAACCAAGGCTGACCATGAGATGGTGATTAGTATGAAGGATGCTGCTGGCGCCCAAGCCGAGATAAAGCGGGCTCTCGATCGTAAGAAGAGGATCGAGGAATATGTTTGCTGCAGATCCCGAAGAGAGGTGCTTAAGGAGATTGGCACAAGAGGCTTCATTCTATTAGAGGAATTGGCTCGAGCTAAGGCGGATGAGCGTGTGCTCGGTCACTTCTTACTAATGTTGCGGAGAGCGAGCCCGGCATGTAGTAGCCCTTTGGGGCGGAGTGTAGATTTTTTTGTTTTTCCGCTTTGTATTTAATACTTGTTTGGCATGTTGGTAGATGGGGAGTTCGCCCCTTGTGTATGTAAGATAAGAGAAAACTTGAATTTTTACCCTCTTCGTATATTTACCCGTATTGCCTTTGACCAGGCGGGCTTGTTTTGATGTTTGGCGGGATCCTCGTAGGTTCGGAGCTAATCAGGCCGACTCGGAGGCTTTCAAGTGCGATCTCCCACGTGAGCAGGTGTTGAGGCCTTCGCCATTTGCCCAGCTGTTTAGGCTTAGACTCTAAGTTAGGCCTTGACTCGAGCTTGCCTGACCTTCAGTCTTTTGTGCCCATGCGGGCGGATAGTAATTGACATTTCTTGCCCTAGGGCATTTGCTGTTTCAACTATTTTGGGTTCAGTCTCTAAGTCTCATTGCGACTCGAGTTTTAGTTGAACCTCAAGTTTTCTCGTGCCTGCGTGGGCAGATGATGATTGCCTTTGTTGTTTCAACTATTTTGGGTTCAGTCTCTGAGTCGTATTGCGACTCGAGCTTTAATTAACCCTCAAGTTCTTTGATTTTCAAGCTGGCGATAGTGGCTCTTATGCTATTTGTTCATTGAGACCTTGCGATATGTGGCCCGGAGGCTTGCATAGTTAACTATATTGGATTCGGTCTCCGAATTGAGTTACGATTCTAGCTCATTTTAATCCTCAAGTTGTCAATTTTTAAGCTGGCGATAATGGCTCTTACGCTATCTCGTCGTTGAGACCTTTTAATGTGTGGCCTTGAGGCTTGTTTGGCTGGCGACAATGGCTCTTACGCTTTTTGCCCGTGGGCATTTTATAGGCTTTGTTTTCTGCTCGTTAAGGTCTTTTGAAATAATTTTTCCTGACCCGTCGTTTGTTCCGGAGGAACCTCGATTTCAAGTCGTTATCAGCGATGTTTTGAGCACCTCGGAAGGTTCATAGCTCGTTGGCTGAGTAGGTCGAAGCCTTATGATTTGGAGCTGACATGGTCAAAGCTCGTTTTTGCCTATTGAGGGAAGCCTGTTTTAATCTGTTCTTTCCGAAGTATATTCGAAGTAGTGGCCAGCGATTTTGTTTAGCGATGGTTGGGCGTCCCCGAGTTTCGTTAATTTAGCTGTATCAGTTGTTTTGACCGTAGTCATATTTGTTTGGCCGGAGCCATTTTTGATCCCGAGTGATAGTTTAGGCATTAACACTAAGGGTATGCCCTTTCAGGATTCTTATAAATGCGACGTATAGCCTAAACTTCGGGATTTTGAGTTTCATGCCTGTTGAGGTCTACAGTTTGTCATGCCTATTGAGGCCTTGCAATTTGTCATGCCCATTAAGGTTGTACAGTTTGTCATGCCTATTGAGGTCTTACAATTTTTGTGTTGCTATGTAGAATAGATCTGGTTACGCCGCGTCTGCCTACTCGTGGTCTTATAGTTTCTGGTTTTCCAGTACATGGCAATTGGTGACAGCCTCTGAGTCATAGAGTTAGGCTTGAAGACCATTATTCGTGAGCTCGGAGCTGCCTCGTCGCGGCCTTATGGTCCCGAAGTTCCGACCCTAGGGTCATGCGGTTGTCGAATTGTTGACGTTAAGTCTCCCAATATCTCGGGATGCATCTGGTAGAGGGTTCCTTGCCCTGACATTGAAATTTCCTTTTCTGGAGTACAAGATACTGAAAAATATTCTTTATTGCTTGTCACAAATATACATACTACTTCATCGTTACGAGCTCGGCCTGTGTGGATGCAGCTCCTCGGACTATTTGGTCCGGTACATGATTCTTTATTAAAACTCAATCTCCCGTTCTCCGGTCTTTCCGAGGGAATGTCACTCTTAAAAGAAGACCATCGCTCGACGTTCGACTGTAGAAAAAGGTTTGTGATCTTGTTAGATTCTCCTCCGGGGGTGTGTTGCTCCACTAATAACCTTTGCTGGCGAGACCCTCCTTAGGGGTGGAGATCCGACTGAGGGGGAAGAGTGCGACGAGTTCCATCGAGGCTTTGGGATCTCCAGGTAGAGTTAGAACTTCTGAATATATCGGCCGATTGTCTTCATACAGTTTAGTAAAAAAACTAATAAAGGAATGAGGCAGTTCTTTCTTACCACGTGATGCGTAGGCGATGTTCAGAGATTTGGTATGGCCTTACTGTTTCGGGATGCGGGCCTCAGTACAACCCTCTGTTGTGTTTTAGTCAGGCTTGGCCAGAGATGTGGTCTGCCTACCCTTCGATCCTTTCGAGGGTGGAGGTACTGATGTCGGCGATGAGTTATATGGTGAGGAATTTCCCTTTGTCCCATACCGCTCTCTGCTGGCGGTTCTAATTCTGCCCCTTACCTAGGACTTCCTTCTTTTGGCCAAGTGGGGTTGACGCTGTCTCCGGGCGGTGTTCCCGTGACCGTCTGAACATGATGTCCTTGCCTTACACCTCCTTTGGCGGTATATGACTCGGCGTTCTAGTCCGAGCTTACCTCCTTTGGCGGTATATGACTCGGCATTCTAGTCTGAGCTTAGACGGGCCATATTAGGAGAATGGTCTTTCTAATTGTTGAAATGACCACCGTTTGGGATCCGTTAAAGATTCGAGAGGCAGTCATGTTTTGGCTCGGCGGTCCGGGCCGCACTATTAACCTCAGCCCGTCAATATTGATATGTTGATCGAACCACCTGAATTCATGAGCATGTGTCTTATTTGAAGTAGGTTAAATGAGGGAGATGGTTATCAATGCGTCAGTGTGAGACGAAGCCTCGACGCTTTTTTGCTTGATGTATGGGCGTTTTTACTGTCCATTTCTGTGATTCCTTGAAGGGTGTTGACACTTCTCCACTATTGTGGTAATACGTCGTGGTTCACTTGCTTTGCTCTTCCTGGTTGCCCTCCTCCCTTGGGGCTGAGTTTAGGCCTGATCGCTGCGGCGATTCTTATTTAGTAGCGCGACTGTTCTCCTTCTGAGCTGGTAGCCACTCTTGACCCCGTGGTTGTGTGCACCATGCGGTTCCCATGCCAGGTTGTAGTTTCCTCGAAGTGGATTCGGTAGGGTAGGTCCGAATTGTTTGGTGTCCCTGGTTTCACTTATGGTGATCACGATGTTCTATATAGCAATGCTGAAGCCATACTCTGATGGGCGAGGTGCCTTTCCGGCCATGTCTTATTGAATCTGGCTCCGTTGAGGATTCCTTGAGGATATTATCCTCGAGCCATTTACCGCTCGTTGCGAGGTAGATTGCGTCTCAAGGCATTTCTCCTGTCCGTGGCGTACAGGTGGTATCTCCTTCTGTTTGGCATTAGTTTCTTTGCTGGGAGCCTGCTTGGGTATACTGAGCCAGAGGAGGCTCCCGGATGGTCATCTATGGCCCTGATTCGTGGTTGGTGCCGGGTAAGGACATCCGACCCAATCTCGGCCGGGCATATGATCAAGCTCCATTTGAAATGCCCCGCAGCTGTTGGGCTTGATCCGCTCAATCGTCTCAAAACCGGGGGCGATCTCGTTCGTCCTATCAGGGGGTGAGGCGCAACTTCCTGTGGCATTTCAGTCTCCCTTTGTTCGGCCTCGGATGTGTCGGTCTCTCCTGTTGCTGCTTCGGTGGCATCGACGTATGCCCCTTTGGAAGAATCCGTTGGTATGATAAGCGAGTTTGTGAGGCCAGGTGCCACGCTACAATGCCACGTCGTAGTTCCCTTCGAGAGTGTTTCCCACAATCTCTTCACCAAGACGAGCTCGAACTCGTCCCCTTTCTCGCGCACGTGTAGGCGGTGATGCGGCCGTCAGGATCCGGGGTCCTGTTGTACTCAGGGAGTTCTGGCATTCCGTACTTCTATGCAATGGGTTACGGGATTGCCTCTTTGGGGAATGATTGTCGCACGAACTTCCACGAACCTGACTAGATGCTTTCGGAGAGATCCTCGAGCATCTTTGTTATGGCAGGGTTGGTTACCAATCTTTTGTCGCTTGACCTCTCGGGCACTTGTTTGGTAGGGGGAGCTGTTTCCGACGCTGTTGTGCCGGGAGTCTCCGGGTGTCTTTGCAACAGAGCAATAGCCAACTGCTGTGCCTATAACATTTCAAACATATCGTGAAGACTCACTTCCTGTGCTCCCTGAGTCGGGGTATTTTGAGCTTCCTGCCGGTCGCCGTGCCGTATGCTCCCGTTGGTGTGAGAAGCTTCGTGACATGCTGTGCATCCTGCGAACCTGCGTCTGTCAGAATCGGCCCGGGCGCGTTATCGGGATTCTACAGGGGTGCACCAGCGGCATGGACAGATGCACCATTTTCCCCATGGTTTTCGAGGTTGTCGTTCTCAATCCTATTTACCAAGCCAGACATTTTGACCTGAAATCAAAGAATCTTGGATAAGAAAAAGTATGAAAGATAATGTGCGTTTGTGCAACGAAACCGGCAAGAAAATAATCAATATTATTTTTAGTCCTACGGGGGACGCCAAAGTGTTTACCCTAAAAATAGTAACAACAAATTAAATTTGTAAATAGGATTCTTAAAATACGTGATATATTCCCAAGCTAGTTGTTTAGAGCGGTTGATGCTAAAATAAGGAATGTAATGATGAAATGTGAGCTAAAATGGGGCAGTGGTCAAATCCAGGGTCTTGCCGCCTGGTCGATGGAGGACATCGAGGCTAGTGTCTGGGCTCCATCTCGAGCTATCGGGGACAGTCGATAATGGGATAACAACTAAGATATGATCAAATAAAGCTCTATATGGCCAATAATAAGTAATATGACGGAGAACAAGTAAGACAACTACTAAATATTAGAGCGCCCTCGGGCTGGTGAGAATAAGCAGTTTAGAAAGAAGAGAGAGAGAGAGGGATATTATTATAGTTGAGGAGAATAGTCGGAGCAACATCAGATCCTTACAAAGTGGGCCGGGCTCCCTTTATATAGGAGGAAAAATCGGCTATAGTACAACATGCATTAATTATAAAGGGTGGAGATGGGACGGCTAGACGCGACGCATCGGCGTAGCCTTTGGGTTGGCCGGCTCTGGCAGACCTAGCCGTATGCCCGGGAACTTTCCCCTTCTGCCCGAGCCTCGGTCTTCGTCTTCGTCGAGCCGGGCTTCAACGAGCCCCGAAGGAGAGGACTAAGTCGTGGCTCCGCGCCCTCGGGATCTCGAGACATTCTCCCGAAATAGCGCGGTAGCAAGAAATCAAGTCCTCTGATTTTGCCGCGTACAGGAATATAACATGTTGGTGACCTTTGATTTGTTTAAGTATTATATTCAAGTATTGTTTGTGAATTTATTTATAAAATAAGGAAACAAGTTGTTACATGATTTTTCAATATAATGTACTGTCTAATAGGAGTTCAATTTTCAATAATATCATTCGTGATTCTTTTTGAAATAGTAACACCTAATAGATTAAAATATAGATATCTGATATGTCGAGTATAACAGATAAGATTTTCCCTTTGTTGTCCTTTTCTCCTTTTCTTCTATTTGAATTTAAAAAGAAAATATTTCACGTCAGTTAGACGTGTAGATGTTTTTGGGGGGAGAATAATATAATTTTTAATTGTATCGTAGACGTGCAGAGAGCGTGCAGCTGGAGCTGTAGCTGGAGTTTATCATATTTTGAACCCGCAATTATTTGTTTATAAAATCAGATTTAATATTAAAAAATATTTTTCTGCACTTCATATTTATAGCTATTTAAAATCACCTAAACCAAACGGACTCTTATTTTAGTATTTCGTAAAATAAATGATTGCTTTTAACTTAAAACAAGCCAAAGTTATAAGCATAGCTTATGTGCTCAAGCTGAATTTATGAAGCAATTATGTGTTTTGGTAAAAATGTTGGAGCTAAAAATAAGCAGATGACATGTTAGTGATGATAAGCTTTTTTCTGTTAAAATTACTGAATAATCCCGTTAAACTAAAAATAAGCCTATTGTTGCAATATTTTTATTTTAAATTAACTCAATCACAAGTTAATCTGTGTACCAATTAACTTCAAGTAATTAATTGTTAGATATGATCATTTTATTTTATAAATACAAATTATATATTTAAACATAATATGATAATTCCACAAATAGACATTAGAATAAACAAAAAAGAATTAGTCACAAAAATTTATAGAATAATGCAACAAAAAATAATGCGATAAAGACATACGCGTGATAAATGCAGATCAAGCAAACGGCACATTTTGCAGAAGGTCAAAGACACATCAAGAACGCAAAAGGTCTGACCAAGAAAATAATCTTAAAGATAAAAGTAAGAAATTATAACCACCTTAAGTGGTAAAATTTCTATGCCTTGCCCTGATCTAATTCATGTATGGTTGTGGGCAAAGAATGAAAACTCGTCCCATTGAATTTGCTCCATTCTCATTCCCTTAAGAGAATATGATAGTAGTATGTAATACGTCTGAAAGAAGATAAATTTATTACCATGAATAATCAATGGACGTGGAAGTGGAAATAGATGATTATGGTCCATTCATGATTTGAATGTGACAATATATGATTTATGAATACATATTCATTCTTCAAAGGATATGAACGTGTTAGCGGTAGTGAATATACCGCACTCACCTCTAGAAGGAGGTTTGAGATGATACAAGAAAATAATTTCATTAGTATGGCATGGATGGTCATTGGTCACGTACCGATTTTACGCCAAAATATTTTGACATTGTGATTATTAAAAGACAACGGTAATACAAGAAATATATCTTGCATATAATTTTGATCATAACCATAATGGTATAACTTTTTCTTTAAAAGAGATATTCACCATATGGATGTTGATGAATATGTGGTAGTACCAAATTAATTCAGAGCTCTGAAAGAGACAATTACTTCTATTTTGGAGAAACACAATTCATTACCAATAAGATATTATGTTTTAGTAAGTCTCAAAGAAACTTACTTAGTTTCTAAGTATTCGTGAAAGTGGTTGGTTATATTGAGATTATAAATAAAGGAAAGATTTAATATCTTCTTTTACTATAACTTGTAGCCGGGCAATATGTATGTGAAAAGCTACCCGCTTTACTCTCCAGTTTTGTAATGAACCGATCGATCGTTTTGCTTTTTATAACCCTTTTCCCTTAAATAAAACTTTCCGTGCTTTCTTTAACTGATTTACGACCTACGGGGATGGTTTGTTCGTGTTTTGGAAGAGTTTGGGTTGAAATAGGCTCACTTGATTCCTCAGGATTTTCTTAAAAGGATAAGTTTGACTTTGGTCAACATTTTTAGAAAATAGATCAGGATTTGTGTTTTGACGGTCTCGGAGGGTCCGTAGGAAAATATGGGACCTGAGCGTATGCCCGAAATCGAATTCTGAGGTCTCTAGCCCGAGTAATAAATTTTTATTGGAAATTATTAAAATGAAATTCTAAGGATTTAAGGAAACTAAATAATGATTGATCATATTGGTATCTGTCACGACCCAAACCCGGTCGTGATGGCGCCCAACCATATAGTTAGGCAAGCCTGACCAATTATCACTCACGAACCCAACCTGATAACTCATTACCGACAATTTAAAGGAATTTAACAGTTTAAAAATAATAAGCCGATGTTTTTAATAAAAACAATACGGAACAGACCGAAATATCCGACGAAACACTCCCAACAGAATCTGGGGCGACGAGTCTAGAGCCTCTAAACAACGGAGTAACAAATATTCAAAAATACATAAGTCTAGAATGCAGAAATAAAACTGAATAAAAGAGAGAAGTCGGGTCCTGCGAACATCAGGCAGCTACCTCGACAATTCTGATAAAACTCTGGATGACAGCGACTTCTCAGCTAAGTCTCCGGAACACCGGAATCTGCACACATGGTGCAGGGAGTAAAGTGAGTGCTTCTAACTCAGTAGTAATAGACATGTATAATGACTGAAAGTAAGAACTCTCGAAATACCACAATGCAAAACTGAAAATAACCACTTAGCACATTATACTATGAAACAACAATAATCAACGACAAATAGACAAATAGATATCAATGCATGAATGCAATGGAATGCACATGACCGCTGCGGCGTACAGCCCGATCCATTGTGTACCCGCTCACTGTGGGGGTTCAGACTCCGGAGGGGCTCCTATAGCCCAAGCGCAATGACATAGTAGCATTCGCTGCGGCGTGCAGCCCAGTCCACAATCAGTCCAGTTATATATGCATGCAAGCCACACGGGCACAATCAAGTTTACCATTTTCGATTCCATTTAGCAGGTATTATAGTTTAAGTGATTAAAACCTTAGAAGATTGCTAATCATTTCTAGACAGTATCTAACTCAGGACTGATATCATGGAAACATGCTCAATTTCATGGCAACTGAGATAATAATCCCTAAGGGATCCAAATAGTTGGCACGCATCCCAAATATGTTCATAACAATCCAAGTAGGATGTTTACGAGCCAATTTCTAGTCAATAACACATTGTAGACATCGCTCGGACGAACTAAGCCATAGCCCCATCCACAAACGACCCCGCACTCACCGTAGAGCACGTGTCTTGCCTCAATACAGCATCACAATGTGAGATACCGGGGTTTCCAACCCTCAGGTCATCATCTACATCTATTACTCACCTCAAGCCGGCTGTAGACTAGTCCGCAATGCCCTTTCCTCTTGAATTGACCTCCTCGCGCGTTGAATCTAGTCAAAACCACAACGAATACATTACTATATGCTAAAGAAATATAACCCAATCGAAATTACTCGAAAAACACTAAAAATCACGAAGTTGGCAAAACCTGAGCCCCGAGCTCACTTCTCGAAAAATTCCGAAATTTACATCACTGGATTCCTCGTCTCGCCACGAGTCCGTACATATAAAATACACAAGAATCGGAGTCCATTGGACCCTCAAATCATCAATTCAAACATTCTTAGGTTTCAAGCCCTAACCTCCATTTTTACCCTTTAATTCCTTGAAATTTCGTGATTAATTCATGTTTCTACACCATAATAACATAATCCGAGTCTATAAATTCATACCTGATGGAATCCCCTTCGAATCCTCTCCAAATCGCCCAAAATCGCCTCTTCCCAAAGTCTAAAATATTTTTCTTCTTTTCCAAGTTCGTGAACACTGTTCACTATAACACATGCCCGATTTCCGCTTCTGCGGTCCTTTAACTGCACCTGCGGTACCGCTTACGCGACAAAATTGACCGCTTATGCGGTTTCACTTAAAACTACTGGGACCGCTTACGCGATGCCAAACACCGCTTATGCGGTTTACTCCAACCGGTTATGCGGTCAAAAATCCTCTTACGCGGCTCCGCTTACGCGTCCAACCTTCCGCTTATGCGGAACTCCCTTGGGCCACTGACGATCGCTTCTGCGGCTCCCCCATAGCATCTGCGGAACCGCTTAAGCGGCCCCTTTTCCGCAGATGTGGAAATACCAGAAGGCTGAAACATTAGACCTGCAACAATGCCTAAAACCTCCATTTAACCATCCGAAATCACCCCGAGGCCCCTGGGACCTCAACCAAAAGCACCAACACATCCTATAACCTTATTCAAACTTGTTCCAATCCTCAAAACACGTCAAACAACACTACAACAACAACAACAACAACAACAACAACCCAGTATGATCCCACAACTGGGGTCTGGGGAGGGTAATATGTACGCAGACCTTACCCCTACCCCGAGGGGCAGAGAGGCTGTTTCCAGAAGACCCTCGGCTCAAGACAGCAGCAAAAGACGATACATTAGCACTATCCATAAACTCATACTAAAATAACATAAAAATACATAACATAAAAAAACAATAACAAAATAAAAGTAATATAGGAAATAAAGGAAATACGAATAAATACATTGGATTCAAGCCTAGTTTTCATCAAAACTTCCGCAATGCGCATTCAATCAAAAACCCGACCAAACAACGTCCGAATGACCTGAAAATTTGCAGACATATCCAAAATCACCTAATGAAGCTACTGCAACTCTCGGAATTCCATTCCGACCCTCGGATCAAAATTTCACCTATCAACCAGAATTCGCCAAAATTCAAACTTCGCCAATTCAAGCCTAAATCTACTCCGGACCTCTAAATTTGATTCCGATCACACTCCTAAGTCACAAATCATCCCCCTAAGCTAAGCGAACCACCAGAATTCACATTCGAGCCCTCTAACCACATAGTCAACTTTCGGTTGACTTTTTTAAAGCAAGCTTTCTTCTAAGAGGCTAAGTGCCTCATTTCCAACTAAAACCAACTCAATTCCACCCGATCAACTCAAATATCGATATTGAAACATAAAGCAACACAATATGGGGGAAACGGGGTGGTAACTCACGTGACGACGGGCCGGGTCGTCACGTCCTCCCCAACTAAAACAAACGCTTATCCTCGAGCGGGTCAAGAAATATACCTGGAGTCTCAAACAAGTGAGGATATCTGCTCCGCATCTCCCACTCGGTCTCCCAAGTGGCCTCCTCCACGGGCCCCTCTCCACTGCACCTTAACCGAAGCTATGTCCTTTGATCTAAACTTTCAAACCTGACGACCCAAGATAGCTACTGGCTCCACATCGTAGGTTAAGTCCTCATCCAACTGGATCGTGCTGAAGTCTAACACATGAGACGGGTCCCCAACATACTT
>MU765312.1:6136-20297 GCA_026770625.1 Nicotiana glauca | reverse complement strand
AAGTATTTGGTTAGAGTATTTCTTTGTTGCATATAAAGTTTGGAGTTATAATAGGTTTGATAATCAGAGATGGTTTGCTCGGTCATGTTTAGTGATCGAGTGCCGGGCTCGGGTTGTTCAGAAAATGGGTCGTGACAGTGCAACAATGATGGGTGAAATCACCAATCGCTTCTTCAGCTCCTCAAATGCCAACCTGCAATCATTAGAAAACACAAAGGCTTTATCCTTTTCAAGGAGTTTACATAAATGGTTATCAATCTTAGAGAAATCTTTTAGGAATGGCCTATAGAACCTGGCATGCCCAAAGAAACTTCTCACTGCCTTGACCAAAGAAGGCGGTGGAAACTTATCAATCACGTCAACCTTAACATGGTCAAACTCAATTCCTTTACTGGACAATCGATGCCCCAAGACTATCCCTTCTTGTACCATAAAATGACACTTTTCCCAGTTCAGCACGAAAATTGTCTCCACACATCTTCTGAGCACTCTTCTTAAATTGTGAAGACAGTCCTCGAATGAATCCTCCACTGCAGAGAAATCATCCATAAATACCTCCATAATTTCTTCAACCATGTCCATGAAAACGGCTAACATACACCGCTGGAATGTAGTCGAAACATTGTAAAATCCAAAAGGCATTCTCCGAAAGTCAAAGATGTCATACAGACAGGTGAAGGATGTTTTCTCTCTGTCTTCGGGGGCTATTGAGATCTGATTGTTCCCTGAATATCCATCCAAGAAACAGAAGTGTGATCGCCCAGCCAACCAGTCCAACATTTGGTCAATGAATGGCAAGGGAAAATGGTCCTTCCGGGTGGCTGTGTTCAATTTCTGGTAATCCATGCAAATCTGCCACAGCATGACTGTACCAGTCGAGATCAACTCGTTATTCTCATTTTGTATGACCGTCATTCCTCCGTTCTTCGGTACACACTGAACAAGGCTGACCCAATTGTTGTCAGAGATGGGGAAGATGATACCTGCGTCTAACTACTTGATCACTTCCTTCTTCACCTATTCTTTCATATTCGGGTTCATCCTTCATTGATGTTCTCTAGAAGGTTTGTGCCCTTCTTCCAAGCGAATCTTGTGCATACAAAAAGCTGAGCTGATACCCTTTATGTTTGTCATTGTCTAACAAATAGAAGTCTTACATTATTGTAACACCTGTAGGAGTTTCTCTACTTGCACAACTAGCAAACCGGATGATATAATAACAAGTGAAATAGAATGAGGACCTAAGAAAGCATACGTGAGGTGAGATGGAAGCAATTTCAGGTTCAACTGGGATGGCTAATCTATCGATGGTTTCGCAGGTGGTGTTGTTCTTTCTTATAAGTGTAGGGGATCGAACTGGGGTTCCCTTTTCTAGAACCCTTGACCTTCGAGAGCCATGACCCACTCTTCTAACTCCTCACCATCCATATTTTCCAAATTCATCAAGCAGGCTTCTAACGGATCCCTGACATTAATAGTCTCATCCTCCTCTTGTAATATTATATCTATGGCCTCCACTAGCGGGCAATTTGCAAATTTGCTGGGTCTCATCATAGATTGTTGAATATTGAATATTATTTCTTCATTGTTCAACCTTATTTTCAATTCTCCGATCTCACAGTCAATCAATGATCTCCCGGTGGCTAAAAAGGCCTTCCCAAAATGATTGGTATCTCTTCATCCACTTGATAGTAAAGAATAACAAAGTCTGCAGGGAATACAAATTTCCCCACATGAACAAGCACATCATCAAGAATTATTGTCGCTCTTTTGTCTGTGCGATCAGCCAGTTACAGCAACATTGAGGTTGGTCTAGCTCTGCCAATGCCTAGTTCGGTATACATTGCCAAGGGCATCAAGTTTATATTGTATCCCAAGTCACACAATGCTTTAGAAATAGCATAACTCCCAATGGTGCATGGGATAGTGAAACTACCTGGATCAAACATATTTTGAGCCACATACCTTGTCACTACCGCGGTACAGGTCTACATCACAGTTACAATGGAGAGGTCTTGGAAGTCAAATTTTCGTGACATCAGGTCCTTCATCATTTTTGCATACCCTGCATTTCCCTCAAAGCATCTATCAATGGAATATTCAATTGAATTTGTCTAAGCATTTCTATGAATTTACTATATTGATCATCTTTCTTTTGCTTTGCCAACCTTTGAGGGAATGGTGCAGGAGTCAACCTCTACCCAATGCTTTGTGTCTTTTCTTTGTTGGAAGTTTTTTCTACCACATGTTCTAGGAATTTTTCACCTTCCTTCTCCTTACCCTTGTCAACATATGCCTGTTCAATTACAACCTCGGTGAGCTCTGCTGACTCATCTGTCTCTAATATAACTGGAGTAGTTAGCGTTGTCTCTCTCTTAGATTGAGTAACTTCTTGATCCCTGTCTAAATTTCTTCTGTTCCTAAGATTCACTGCCATGAGTTGATTTGTGTTATACTCTTTTGGATTAATGTTTGTGTTTGCAAGAAATGTTCCTTGTGGGCGATTGTTCAAGGCCATAGATAGTTGTCCCAATTGAGTTTCAATGCCTTTGATTGCTGAATCATGTGCAGATAACTTCTATTGCATCTTTCCATTTGTCCCAATGAGTTGTTGTAGCATGCCCCTAATTTTTATCAAGTTACTATCATGTTGTTGATGAGGTGGTTGGTAGGCCAACTATTGATGGTGCTACGGATTACAGCCCTGCTGCCTTTGATAAGTCATGACTTGGCCTTATAGTCGTGCTCCTCCTAGATTGGGGTTGTGTTGTGGCTGGTTTGGGTTATACTGCTTGTTTGGTGTTGGTGCCCATTGTTGCCCACCTTGCCTCTGACCTCTGAAATTATTAACATAATTCATGTCTTCTCTGTAACTCTGGTTGTCATTCTCTCCACTCCACGAGCACATATATGACTGGTTTATGCAAGGAGTGCATAAGCCTCTATTTTTGGTATCAACAATGTGCACCTGTTTCGTACCCATCACATCGATTTTCTTTGTCAACAAGCTCATCTGGGTCATGAGAGTGGCTATATTTTCTGCATTTTAGTTGTTTGGTTCAAGAGCTACATAATGCTCTATTGGAGTGAGCGTTGTGTCTCCCTTCATCCAACCTGAATTTTGAGACATTTTGTCAAGAATCTTACATTCTGTGAATGTTTTGCTCATGAATGCACCCCGATAGAAGCATCTACATTGGCCTTCAGACTGTCAGCCAAACCCATATAGAATCTCTGTTCCAGTATCTGATCCAGAATGCCATGGTGCGGACACTTCACCAACATACCCTTAAACCTCTCCCAGGTTTCTTGCAAAGTCTCAGTCGATTTCTGCCTAAATTGTAATATCTCATCAATCTGCCTCGCAGTTTTGTTCGGTGGATAAAACTAAGTTCAATAACTGCTTGACTAGTCCCTCCCAAGTAGAATGGAGTTTATTTAGAGCGAATTCAGCCAACTTTGAGCCTCCCCAGTCACTGAGAATGGGAACGGTGATAATTCAATTGCCTCAGGAGTCACATTCGACTCTCTTTGAGTGACACAAATTGATAGAAACTTTTTTAGATGTTGTTGTGGGTCTTCGATGTATAACCCGAAAAACAACCCTTTATTCTGCAACAAGTGCAACATGTTGTTGGTAATCTGGAATGTCTCTGCTTGTATATGAGGAATCGCAATTTCTGTGGCCAGGTTATCGACAGTTGGTTGCGCCCAATCATAGAGAGCATCTTTCGGCACAAGAGATGCTACCACTATGATGTTTGGGTCTTATCGATCATTCCAGTTGTCTACGTTACCCATTTCAATTTCGAATTGTTCGTTGTGTTTTAGCTGTTTGCCCTTCTTGTTAACCCAGTTCAATGTCCGGATTCAATTTCTTCGGATCTGAGAATCTTTCAAAGATTTCACTAGTTCTCAAAGAGCTTCTAGGCATGCACCTGAGTCACAGAAGAGTTCAAACGTGAAAATTTCAATGAAAATATTCTTAACACCACAGAAAATTGATCTACTAATAATCCTAGCAATTCTTCCAAGTTGCAGTCCTCTACTGGATGACCATTCTAATCTTGGTGCATGCATGACATCTTCGTACGTCTCTTGAAAACTTATGCTCACCGTAGGGTTCTCCGTTTTCCCGAAGTAATCGATCATTTTCTTGCATTACTTTGAGCCTATCACAACTCCAGGGTTGGAAAATTCTTTGGAAGTGAGTACTCTCGGATCTGATGAAACGAAGATAGCTGCTCGAAATCTAGCCTATATTACACGACACATTTGAATGAAAAATTCTTCTGGAACATCAAAGAAGAATTCATCTGGACCTTCACAAATTATGACGCTAAGATTAGCCGAGAAAACTTAGGATAACAATTCAGTTGAATTGCAAGAAGAGAAGGTCTTGTTATATGTCAAGATAGAATTCAAGACAAGTGAACTCAAAGGAAACAAACTCCAAGCCCGGATCTTTTGCCCGTTGCCTAGAGTCAGCGTCCCTGCAAAGGTTCGATCTACAATACCAGATGCAACAGTCATGATCCATGCGGCTCCGTTGCCTAGAGATCCAATATCTGGACCATGATTTCCTGCCGAAGCAGAAACTAAGATACCTTTCATCATGGCACCAAAAGCCGCAATCGCTAATGTCCTCCATCTGCGTAGCCTGATCCATAGCAGCAACCACATCTGCAGCGGAGGTTGAAAATTCAGGCCATGATACTTTGAGCAACTCCTCTTGCAGTTCCCTTAGCATATCCGAAGTACGAAACGCCTAGGACATCATTTTCCACTGCAATTGAGGCTACATATGTGCCGTGACCATAATAAATCGACTTTTCAAAGTATATAAGAACATATTATTATCACATTTTACCCTCTTCTCGTTAGGCAAAGTACAACTAAGTAAGTGTATAGTACTTTCTTTGTAACTTAGAGGAATATCTCGACGTGGAACAGATGGATACCAATCATAAGGTGCGAGGAGGATCATTCGATAAAGTTTCTTACAAATCTCGATATGAATGTGTTACAACTTTTAAAGCATCACAATGTATATCAACAACATTAATCTCAATACTACATGTATTATATTATCAAAATTGATACATGGACGAACTCCGAGAAAATTGTTCGAGAAAGTACAATTTAAGCATGAGTTAGAAACTGTACATTTCAAATGGACTTTGCTCGAGACAGTACAATGAAAATGAAAGATATCACAGCTAACTTCTCAATTAAAACTGATGAATTCTCATTATTTAGTGACTGTGATAGAGTAATATGTGTCATTAAGAAGTTTAAGCCCCGTAAATAAAGATATCCACTATTTATTTAAAGACAGATGGAGTAAGTTTTTACTTTCCTTTGCCATACAATGTTGGTCAATTCCAGTGGTGAGATCTATGTTCTTCTCCTAGTATCCAAACATCAATTAGAAACTGAGTGCCGGCAGTATTAATTGTTGTTGAATATTCGTCACAATCCCCCCGTCCCCCGGAAAACCCACATGCCACTCCCTCCCCACTTTGTCGCATTAAATGAATGATTTTGAGTCATTCATCAAACTTGGGACCCCGAAAAAGGTCCATGGCATTATCTCCTCGACAAAAATTTATTCACACTCAATATTTATATCAAATCAATGAATACACAATATATATATATATATATATTCACTTACACTATTATTACTAAATCTCATTTCAATTGTTGATTCAATCATGGTAATTCAATATAATTTAATGTAATCATGGTAATACAATACAAAATAAATTTTTACCACTAAATTTCAAGAGAGGATACTACTGTGCCCCTACATTATTAATGCCCCAACAAATTTTACCAAATGGGGAACAGAGTATCATGAAAAGTAATCGGATACTGACTTTCAGAAATTTATTTATGGAAATTTAGAATGACAAAAAAATTACTTATACAAAGTAAACGAATAGAAGAAAATAGGGGGGAAACTCAATCAATTTCTCTGCAAATTACTCCCTCCGTTTCATATTAAATGAGGTACTTTTCTTTTTAGACTGTCCAAAATAAATGACACATTTTTAATTTTGGAAATAATTCAACTTTAAACTTTTTCATTTTACCCATTTACCCTTAATGAGAAGTTTTTCTAACTACACAAATGTCATTGTCCCACAAACTTTTTACCTCTTAAGCTCTTAAGACCACAAGTTCCTAAAGTCTTTTTATTTTTTCAAAGTCTTTTTATTTTTTCTTAAACTCTGTACCGAGTCAAACTACCTTATTTAATATGAAACGGAAGGAGTATATTTTTTTTTTCTCATTTATTCTTAAATACTGTGACGACGAAGAATGAAATTCCTGTTCGAGAAGTAAGAGATAACAAAAGGGATATCCATATATTTTGCTTGCGTTGTTAAGAAATTTAAAGAATTTATTATTCTCTACTTAAGAATTTTAAGTTCTGTCAAGATCTCTTTCCTAATCTTTTCAAAATTCTCCTTTGATTGATTCTCCAAATAAACAAATGCTTTTAATGTCAGTAGCTGACTCATCAGCAAGTGGGCAAGTCTGGCCCTTGATCATGGAGGAAAGAGTACTGAAAGCAACACCCATTAATTATTGACTTTTCTTTTGCTTAAAAGAGAATACACTTGACTTAGTTTATCATAATTCTGTCTTATTTGGCCTCACAAGATCATTAAAATAATGTTTAAGAAAACAAGAAATCATATAGTACGTAATAGATAACATTTACTTCAATGGATAACAAGTGGGGCCATGTTTGCAAATTACTACATTATTGGTTCCTTCCAAGCAGCCTATATAGGTTCATTTCACTTATACACAAAGCTTAGCCGCCTTTCTTTAATATACTTTCAATCCTTTCTTGACTAGCAATATAGATTATTGCAAGAACCAAATGCTGCTTGCATGATCCTATAAAATCACTTGAATCTGTGGTGGCTTAAGAAGGTGTAGTGTGTAGTCAACACAAAGATCTAAGATGGGGTTGCCTTATTTTCATTTTCTCTTCCTTTCATGGTTTCTTTCTGCTCATGTCTTCTGTTTGTTAGCAACAGCACAAAGATCCACTTACATTGTCCATTTGGACAAATCCTTAATGCCTAATATCTTTGCTGATCACCATCATTGGCATTCTTCCACTATTGATTCCATTAAAGCTGCTGTTCCTTCATCAGTAGACAGATTCCACTCTGCTCCAAAACTTGTTTACTCTTATGATAATGTGTTTCATGGCTTCAGTGCTGTTTTGTCCCAAGAGGAACTAGAAGCTTTGAAGAAGTTACCAGGTTTTGTTTCAGCTTATAAAGATAGAACTGTGGAACCTCAAACTACCCATACATCTGATTTCCTCAAGCTTAATCCTTCATCTGGGCTGTGGCCAGCTTCTGGATTAGGCCAAGATGTGATCATTGGTGTTCTTGACTCTGGCATCTGGCCTGAATCTGCGAGTTTTCGAGATGATGGTATGCCTGAAGTCCCCAAAAGGTGGAAAGGAATTTGCAAGCCCGGCACACAGTTTAACACTTCATTGTGCAACAGAAAACTCATTGGGGCTAATTACTTCAATAAGGGAATCTTAGCTAATGATCCCACTGTGAACATTTCCATGAATTCTGCAAGGGATACTGATGGTCATGGCACACACGTTGCTTCCATTGCTGCTGGGAATTTCGCCAAAGGTGTTTCCCATTTTGGATATGCACCAGGAACAGCAAGAGGAGTGGCGCCACGAGCTAGGCTAGCTGTCTACAAGTTTAGCTTTAATGAAGGAACCTTTACTTCAGATTTAATTGCTGCTATGGACCAAGCTGTGGCGGACGGTGTTGATATGATATCTATTTCTTTTGGGTTCCGTTTCATTCCTTTGTATGAGGATTCTATATCCATTGCTTCTTTTGGAGCTATGATGAAGGGAGTGCTAGTTTCAGCTTCAGCTGGAAATCGAGGTCCGGGGATTGGAAGTTTAAACAACGGATCTCCATGGATCTTGTGTGTGGCATCAGGCCACACTGATCGGACATTTGCAGGCACTTTGACTTTAGGAAATGGCTTAAAAATTAGGGGTTGGAGCTTGTTTCCTGCAAGAGCCATTGTTAAGGATTCAACAGTGATTTACAACAAGACTCTAGCTGATTGCAATTCGGAAGAATTATTATCGCAACTATCTGATCCGGAACGTACCATCATTATATGTGAAGATAATGGGGATTTCTCTGATCAAATGCGTATTGTCACTCGAGCAAGACTTAAAGCAGGAATCTGTATTTCTGAGGATCCAGGAGTTTTCAGGTCTGCTACATTTCCCAACCCTGGAGTTGTAATTAACAAGAAGGAAGGTAAACAAGTCATCAATTATGTAAAAAATACTGTCGATCCCACCGCCAGCATCACGTTCCAAGAGACGTATCTGGATGTAAAGCCAGCACCAGTTGTTGCTGCATCCTCAGCACGAGGCCCCTCCAGAAGCTACTTAGGAATTGCAAAACCAGATATATTGGCACCAGGGGTGCTGATTCTTGCAGCATATCCACCAAACGTATTTGCTACAAGTATTGGGCCAAACATAGAATTGTCCACTGATTACATTCTTGAATCAGGCACATCTATGGCTGCACCACATGCAGCTGGAATTGCAGCGATGCTAAAAGGCGCGCATCCTGAATGGAGTCCTTCAGCTATTCGATCTGCCATGATGACCACAGCAGATCCTTTGGACAACACTCGAAAACCTATTAAAGACTCGGACATTAACAAGGCCGCCACGCCCCTAGACATGGGAGCAGGACACGTTGATCCCAACAGAGCGCTTGATCCTGGCCTAGTATACGATGCTACTCCACAAGATTACGTAAATCTTCTATGCTCTCTGAATTTCACAGAAGAGCAATTCAAGACAATTGCAAGATCATCAGACAACCACAACTGCTCAAATCCATCAGCCGATCTCAATTACCCGTCGTTCATTGCATTGTACCCCCTCGAGGGACCCTTCACATTGTTGGAACAGAAATTCAGGAGGACAGTTACAAATGTTGGTAAAGGTGCAGCCACTTATAAAGCTAAGATAAAAGCTCCAAAGAACACTACAGTTTCAGTATCACCTCAAACTTTGGTATTCAAGAAGAAAAATGAGAAACAAAGTTATACTTTGACAATTCGTTATTTAGGTGATGAGGGTCAAAGTAGAAACGTTGGATCCATCACTTGGGTTGAAGAGAATGGTAACCATTCTGTTAGGAGTCCTATAGTGACATCTCCCATTATTGAGATCTGGTCATAAGTTGTGGTACTTTATGAAATATTTTTGACTTGGGATGCATCGGAGAAATCATGTACTGTACTGTATGAATTATCTCATTGTCTGTGCCTATCCTAAATTAATAATGATGATAAATTTGCTAGCAAATTGCAGCAATTATATTATTGTAGAACACTTGCGTGCAGCACCTAGTGCATTGTCAACAATTCTTTTATGCTTTTATGTTAGTAATTACTAGTAGTTCCAATTCGCTTTTAATTTTTTGATCTAATGTTTGGGAGAAGTGCACTTTTTATTACTCTCTCCGTTCCAATTTATGTGAACATGTTTGACTGAGCACGAAGTTTAAGAAAAATTAAAGATTTTTGGAATTTGTGGTCCTAAACAATTCAAAAAAGAGGTCCAGAGTATGTGTATAGTTATAAAAGCTTCTCATTAAGCGTATAATTGTAAGTTTAAAAAATGGGTCATTCTATTTGGAATGTACCAAAAAGAAAATAAGTTCACATAAACTTATTCTATTTGGAATATACCAAAAAGAAAATAAGTTCACACAAAATTAAACAGAGGGAGTACGAAGTAGTTAAAAATAAGGTAAGATTAAAATAAAAATAAAAAAGTTCTTTTAACCTAACTCCTTTTTTCATTTTAAATCAAAGAATGATAACATAGTTACTGTTACATCACCGACTAATAGAAATTGTATGAATTATCAATACAAATATTTATTTGGGAGAAAATGATATGATAATTTTTGAATAGGAGAAAATAAAGAAAACCCTACAAGAATCTCTTACGTAGAGTGGCAGAGGCAAGATCTAGCTAGTGGGAATTGAACCCATGACCTTAGTAATGTTTTGATACCCTTGACAACTAAGCTATACTTTTGGACTGTAATAAGAGGTTCAAAATTTAATATTTAGAGGTGAAAAATCAAATTTTGCCTTATATGTACAGTGTAATTTTTGTAGAAGGGGGTTCGGGTGAACCCTTCCGCCCTAAATGCGCCCCTGCTTAAATATGTTTCAGTGTCTCCAAAAACGTAGAAAACCCTAAAGGTATTTATAATGCAACAAATATCAATACCTTAAGTTGTTCGTGGCGACTTCCCCTCTCAATTCAACCTTAGCCTTCGACCTCTCTCATTGATTTGGGTTCTGCTAACTATCCTTTCTTAAAATGTTTTTCAACACACTGCAAGCAAGTGTTCATATGCTCTGAAAATTGCTGCAATTGACTTGTAAATTTATTCCATTGTCTTTTGGGTAGGACATTGGAATAAAAATATATGTTTATCTAACGTGTTTTCGGGAAATTTTTTGTGCGTATTAACGTTGTTGATTTTTCTGGTAACACCTTTCTTTATTTGATCAAAGTTCTTAGGGATAAAATCAGTAATGTTGGGGCGTAGCTTATAGCGCATACATGATTTATTCCGATTTTTTATGCAGGGGCGTTCATAAAAATACGAAAACCCAAACCAAACCGAAAAACAAGCCAAACCGCCCAAAAAAATTGATATTTTTTTGTTTGGTTTGGTTTTGGTTTTGAAATTTAAAAATCGATCAAATTTGGTTTGATTTTGGTTTTAATTAAAAAAAATCGAACCAAACCGAATATAGGAGTAGTAATTTTGAATTTATTATTACACCTATATATATGTATACTTTTATACAAAGTTTTAAAAAAATTATAGTAAATATTAATCGTTTGCACTTTTAGTACAGTTCTTTACCTTTACATTCTAGTTTAATTGGTAGTTTTCTTTTGTTAAGTGTAAGAATCTATTTTATGTTAAAAATAATATATTTTTAATTGAGTCTTTAAAATATTCATCACTATTTGATTCGATTATCATCAATATATCTTGGTAAATAATAAATTTCTCAAAGGGCAATTAATTTGATAGTGTTACGTTTAAAATGAGGTCGCCGAAATGTGTGTTTGGTAGTGTACGTCTTATATTTAAGAAAAAACCGACAAATAACCGAAAAACCGACATAAACCGAATCGAGAAAAAACCAACTTAATTGGTTTGGTTTGGTTCTAATATTTGAAAAACCGACTTACTTGGTTTGGTATTTTTTAGGGGAAAATCGACACAAATCGAACTATGAACACCCCCTAGTCTTATGGACAGGACAAGAACTCTTTCATTCATTATACATAATCTGACATGCGGATCTAGCATGGCAGTACACAATTCATCTGAACCGATTACTTTCAATGCGAAGCATAAAATTATACATAAAAATAAAAAAAAATAAAAAATTGCAACAAATAATAGATATGAACCAACTATAATTTAGAAATACAATGGGTTCAATAAAAAGAAAAACTTAAAGGTAGATCAACCCTAGTCATCACTACCCCAGACCTCAATAATGGTAGATGTGACTATAGGACTCCTAACAGAGTGGTTACCATTCTCTTCGACCCAAGTGATAGACCCAACATGATAACTCTGATTCTCGTCACCTCTATACCGAATTGTCAAAGTATAGCTTTTCTTCTCATTTTTCTTCTTGAACACCAAAGTCTTTGGAGACACTAAAACTGTGGAATTCTTGGGAGTTTCTATTTTTACTTTATAAGTTGCCCCACCTTTACCAACATTTGTAAGGGTCCTCCTGAATTTCTGTTTCAACCAGGTGAAGTTGCCCTCGAGACTGAACGGATACAAGGCAATGAATGATGGATAATTGAGATCAGCAGATGGAGTTGAGCACTTGTGGTAATTCGCTGACGATCTTGCAAAAATTTTAAATTGCTCTTCTGTAAAATTCATTGAGCATATAAGATTTATGTAATCTTGTGGAGTAGCATCATATACTAGGCCGGGATCAAGAGCTTTGTTCGGATCAACGTGCCCTGCTCCCATGTCTAGCGGCGTGGCTACCATGCCATCGTCCTCTCTAATAGGTTTTTGAGTATTATCCAAATTGTTTGTTGTGGTCATCATGGCGGAGCGAATAGCTGAAGGACTCCATTCAGGATGTGCGCCTTTTAGCATTGCTGCAATTCCAGCAGCATGTGGTGCAGCCATTGATGTGCCTGATTTAAGCTCGTAATCGGTGGTTAAATCTATGTTCGTCGCAATACTTTCTGAAAAGAGACTAGGAGGGACAGCTGCAAGAATCAGTACCCCTGGTGCCATAATGTCTGGCTTTGTGATTCCCAAGTAGCTTCTGGAGGGTCCTCGAGATGAGGTTCCTGCAAGAACTGGGGCTGGCCTTTCTCCATCCACATATGTTTCTTGGAACGTGATGGTGGCCGTGGGAGAAACACTGCTTTTTACATAATTGATAACTTGTTTCCCTTTCTTTTTGTCAATCACAACTCCCGGGTAGGAAAAAGAAGCAGACCTGAAAATTCCTGGATCCTGAGAGATAAAGATGCCTGCTCGAAGTCTTGCTCGAGTGACGTAAAAAAATTGACTGGACAAATCCCAATTTTTACCATTACTATCATCGCAGATGATGATGGTACATTCGGGATCAGGTACTTGTGATAACAACTCGTCTGTATTGCAAGCGGCTAGAGTCTTGTTGTAAATCACCGGTGAATCCCTGACAAAGGCTCTTGCAGGAAACAAGCTCCACCCCCTAATTTGTAAGCCATTGCCCAAAGTCAAAGTTCCTGCAAATGTTCGGTCGGTGTAGCCTGATGCCACACACAAAATCCATGGAGATCCATTGCCTAAAGTTCCCATGCTTGGACCCCGATTTCCAGCTGAAGCTGAAACTAGAACTCCCTTCATCATAGCTCCAAAAGAAGCAATTGATATCGCATCTTCATACAAAGGAATGAAACAGTACCCGTAAGAAATGGATATTATATCAACACCATCCGCAACAGCTTGGTCCATAACAGCAATCAGATCTGAAGTAAAGGTTCCTTCATTAAAGCTAAACTTGTATACGGCCAGCCTAGCTCGTGGCGCAACTCCTCTAACTGTACCTGCTGCATATCCAAAATGGGAAACACCTTTAGCAAAGTTCCCAGCCGCAATGGAAGCGACGTGTGTACCATGTCCATCATCGTCCCTTGCAGAATTCATGGAAATGTTCACAGTGGGATCATTAGCCAAAATCCCCTTATTGAACTAATTAGCCCCAATGAGTTTTCTGTTGCACATAGAAATATTAAACTGAGTGCCTGGCTTGCAAATTCCTTTCCATCGTTTGGGGACATCAGGCATATCATCATCTCAAAAACTCACAGATTCAGGCCAGATGCCAGAGTCAAGTACTCCAATGATCACATCTTGGCCTAAACCAGAAGCAGGCCATAGCCCAGATGAAGGATTAAGCTTGAGGAAATCAGATGTGTAGGTAGTGTGAGGTTCCACAGTTGTATCTTTGTATGCTGAAATGAAACCTGGTAACTTCTTCAAAGCTTCTAGTTCATCTTTGGACAAAACAGCACTGAATCCATGAAACACATTATCATAAGAGTAAACAAGTTTTGGAGCAGAGTGGAATCTGTCTACTGATGAAGGAACTGCAGCCTTAATGGAATCAATGGTGGAAGAATGCCAATGATGATGATCAGCAAAGATATTAAGCATTAAGGATTTGTCCAAATAGACAATGTAAGTGGATCTTTGTGCTACAGCTAAGAAACAGAAGAGATGAGCAGAAAGAAACCATGAAAGCAAGATTGGATGTGGAGAATAAGGCCAAAGCATTCTAGATTCCATGTTCACTCACTACACACTAGTACTCTTCTTTAGCTACTAACTGTTGAATTGACTTTAGTAGCATTCTAGATTCCATGCCTATACATCGTACTCGATCACATAGCAATTAGCAACAAGACTCAACTCCTATTCCCTCAAGCTAGGGTTAAACCAAACACTTACCTCAAAGCCTTGAAATCCACTTAATCCTCAACTAT